>JAGDQP010002150.1:21907-108980 GCA_022664845.1 Lepisma saccharinum
ATAGATAGATAGATAGATAGATAGATAGATAGATAGATAGATATATTTGTCCTCGTTCATTACTAATATTAGATATTTATCTTTATTTAATTTAATACGTGCTGCTGTTCCATACTCTTCTATACTTATTATTATTATTTGCACTTCCGTTATATTTTTGTAAACCTAATCGCATCGTCAATAACAACTAAAGCTTTTAAATAACTTTTTTTAATTTATCGTATCAATTGCTTCAGAGCGTTATTTAATAAAGTGGAGACCAATGTACCTTCCTGGCTAACTCCTATTTCCAACGAACGCAAATGCTACTAATAATTTCAGACTAATTTGTAATTTACCGTTCTTGCCTTATACAGTATTGAAATTAAATGGATCAATTGTTTGGGAATTTCTACAGCATTCAATATTATAAATAAGTAGTCGAGACTTAAAGTATCATACGCGCTTGCAAAATTATAAATAGCAAAGTTATCAATTTGACCACCCTTATATGCATTAATACTGTCACGTATCTGACCAAGAATTCATTCGATATTTGGTGTATTTTGATACACCACTTTGACCATGGTCCAATATTTTCGGTAGTATCTTTTTGCAATACATATTATAAGTAGCTTATATTCGACATTTAGTAAAGATGTTAAAAGATTTTTGTTTTTAGCACTTCCTTTTGGAATGAGAATTTCAAAAGTGATAACAAAGGTTTTGTAAATTACAGATCTACTGCTTAAATTATTGTATAACTACACTAAATGTGGTAATATTTTTTTAAAATCATTTGTACCAATTGATTACTAGGGCATCCCTCCCACCAGAAGCTTTTATATTCAGACAATATAATGCTTCTGAAACTTGTATTAAAGTGAACGGTTGGTCCAGTTCTTCTTTATTGGCATCCCTTAATTCATACTGTTGATGTTATTTATAGCAATACATATTAGTCACTACCGGTTGTTTTCTAAATTAACTCTTATTCTAGTCTTTTATCGTCTTGTTAATATCGTTACCAGTAAAAAATTATATCTTATTTTCATTAATAAATTGAATAAAATTCCATACCATAATACATGACAAATAGGGGATCTTCATTAATCCCGACTTTTTGTAACTTTCTTCTTATTCCAATTCCTTCAACTCTATGACTATACAATTTTCTTATAAGAGCTTGAATTCTTTTAACATCAAGCAAATAATTATTATCTACTATTCAATTCCATTATATTAGTTTAATAAGTTATACTAATATCTAAGTTGTTATTTATGTTGTATATTAACTAAACTAGCAAACCTTTTGGTTTAAAAAATTTGAGTGCACTTGCTATTCAACTACCAACGCAACTATTATTGGACCGTAATGATTCTCTAACCAGAACATTCCATATAGACTTAATTGTTTGAATATAATCCTGATTTATTAATATATTACAATGCCACACGAAAGATGGGTTCTAGTATTACAAGCATCCATTTAGAAAGTTGCCTACAGCAATCTATGATTTGAGAACGCTAATATTTCAATTTTGACATTTTAACAATTTTCTTTAACTTTTGAGTACAACAAATGTGATCAATACGAAACTAGCCACCTGTACCACCTCCCGACTATTCAATGCCACTCACGCACCACTTAAAATTATTAAATTATTGTTGTAAAGATTTTCTGATATTTTGATACATTTTGCACTGCCCTGCACACGGATTGTTGCATTCATATGTCAGCACAAATATAATAAAGTTATATTGATTCAGTTTTTTGTAGTTCAATTACCAATTTATTACAAACATAAAAATCACTCTCGTATCTGCGTCCCGCACCCGCTGACGCCTATGAGAATAAGTCTTCCACTTGAGTGCAAGAATATATCTCGTATAGAAATATCAGCACGAACTAGCAATAAAACGTATGTATGGGTGTCCTGATTGTATTTTTAAATCATGATATAGTTAGGTATGATGGTATAGCTAGGTGCCGTTCAAGGCCTGAATACTCGTGGATACTATTAGAACTCAAAACATTGTGGTTTATACACTTTTAAACTGTTTACATTGCTCTGAGCATATGCGTTGCAGATATTAAATGTAGCAAACCGTTAGAATTGGATTATACTAATTACTAGCCACACACACCACCAAATTTTGAACTCCTCCATCACACTTGATCGTTAATATCCAAAAAATAGTGACTCTCTGCTTCATCTTACTGTGTTAAAAATGTACTTATCTGCATGAGACGTAAATTATTTCAAACCTGGTAATCACTGAGGGACGACATATACTACGCCATTTCTGACTGACTGGTGCTGTCTTTCATAGCTTCTATTTCCTGACTTGATTTGCACTTAACGTGAATCGTGTTATTCTTGTTTTCACATCACTTAATCGTAAATTTTGATTTATTTTCCTGCCTCGAGTTTTTTATTCACTTGTAATACACCTTCATTCTGAACTTGTAATACACCTTCATTCTGACTGCCATTAGTATCACATTTATTTCGTTTTTTTTTAAACCTCAGTATCACGCACACTTACTTCGGAAGAAGATGACTGGCTGTCATAGCGCCTTCTCCCATCCCTGTATACAGAAGGTTTATCTTCACCTGCATTAAGACTAGCACACTCACTACTTCTCTGTAGTTTTAATAATGATAGATCACCCATAACTACGTTGTGATTTCCACTTATTTCACAATTACTTAATATATTCGAATGTATGGCATCACGAGTATTAATCTCACTAGAATGTGTATTTTGATTTACAATTTTCACCAACATTTGGAAGCCCAGATATTTTATTTACATTTTGCATCCATCCGAAGAAAATTGGGAATTCAGAACGGAGTTATCAGTCATAATGGTATGCGAAATACGATTGATTTGAATATAATATTTTTCGTTATGCTGAGTTTCGTTTCAACGGCTGAACTTTTGCACCAAGTGATTCTTCCTGTTAGAGAGTATTAGATAATGTACACATCAGCATGGAATTTTCTAATTGAAGAAAACTTAAAATCTTAGAGCCCACAGTGTGTCTAATGTTCAAAAAAGAGCACCAAACCAAAACAAAATTTTCTTTGCGGCAAAAGCAAGAATAATAGACGAACAAGAATCGTCACTTTTATTACGAAAAGAGAAATAAGTCGTACACAATCGCGAAAAGATGAAGAGTCTTATTAATATTCTAATGCGTTTAACTAGATGTAGTAAAACCACTGCGAGGCCACGATGAATCTGAAGAAAGTGCTCAGAAAGACGCTTTCTAGAATTTGTTGACTGCCTAAAGAGTCCAGAGTTTCGAGATTTCATTAACAGTGCAAAGACAAATTCAAAATAATTCAGCAACCGAATTCAAAGCAAAACTCTGCAAGCAATATCGAACGCTCTGATGGAAAACCAGTTTGATGAAATTAATGAAAAAACTGTGAGTTGAATAGATGATGAAACTACTGATTGTGGACATAGTGAACAGCTCTCAGTAATTGTACGTTATTTTAATGACTGTATCTGCAAACCAGTTGAAGGTTTCATCGGACTATTTAAGTTGTAAAGGCTGATGCCCAAAGTTCTTGCTACCATTGATAGATAAGTGTCGCGAACATCTTAGAATTTCTTGGGAATTAGTGATATACACGTACGCATACACGTCTCATATTCAGAACGATATGATTTTCTTGTGTGTATGTGTTTTGAAGCTTCTACCTAGGTATATAATTTCATGCAAAAAAGTGCGATCCGAAAAAAAAGAGGCTGTTCAAACAGAAGTCAACCCAAAACTGTAATTCATAAAGTCACTTTCGAGCTGAAGAGTCTTTTTCAGGTTTGCAGAACTGATGCTATGCCGACAGAGAAAGAAAATGTTGACTCCACCATTCAACGTTTTACATCAAATACCTGCGTCAACACGTCAGCAATATGCGAAAATAATGGCAGAGAACTTATTGCCAAGATTAGAGTCTTTTAATTTTATTTTATCAATGCAAATAATACATCCTCTTTTGCAAATGACCTTAAAAGTAGGCAAATTATTGCAAACCGAAAGACGGGATTTGATTACAACAGTCTAATCGGTTTCCACGTTGAATTCTGCGAAACACGGAATAAGAATTAATTTCATTATTCGTATTTGGTTGTGGAAGAGATGCGTCAAAAGAGGAACATAGAATACCTGTCAGCTCATAATTTTTCCTTCAAAGAAGAAGAAATGCATATCAGTCTTTTCTATCTCTTGACTGAGTGTTTAACACGCGGACTCTGTGAAAGGTTTTCGCAGAAAACTACTAATATGATCAAGTCGGTGGAAAAGTTAATGACACTGTCAGCAGATAGAAAAGAAAGAAAGATTCTTTCTAATTTTTTCAAGTTGGTTTTCCAGAACTAGAAGCAGAATGGAGCTTGGCTAGACATGAATTTCAGCTGAAAAGTCTCAAGAATGCAAGGCTATTCTTGGAATGCCTTTAATAATGTGGGGTTGAATATTTGATGAAATGTACTACTAATATTCTAAAACTGTTTCTGATTATTCCAGTATTTGTATCCGAATGTTTCACTCAGATTATAACTAAATGTAGTTAAAATCAAAAGGTTGGTCATACGATTAAGAAATTTAAAATGAACATAACGTAGATTAATACAATTCAGTTCCATTCCCAAATTCTATCTTACAATTTTTGTCTTCCTGGTTACAATGAATGTCTTAGTTGTTAAATCTTTGTTGTCTTAAACATCACATAAAAATATTAAATTATAGCCTTACAATATGAGCGTAAGAGACATATAATAACAGAAATCCTTTAAACTGTAACACACACGTAGGCTATTAAATATTAATTTATTCGAAACTACAAAAGCCATCTTTCCGCATTATCTACCTGATAGCATTCTATAAGACAACCTAATCCATAGTAACCCAAAAAGTCGGTTAAAAGTATCTATTATAGCTGATAAAACTTGTTCTTCAGTTACTTTTAATTTTCGCTGTATAAATTCATCTATAATCACAAGACTAAGACGCCTTGTTAAACTTGGCACTAATTCACAGAATATTTTCACCTGAACTTGGCGTCTCCTACTGCAGAGGGACTCAGTTACACATCTATTCACATCGACGTCTCGGTCAAATCGCCACTGATAAGTAAAGATCCAAAGAATACAATATAGCGGGTCAGAAACAGCGTTGTACGAACTCTGAAGACTTAAACTAAGTTACTTCGACTACTTCCACGTACACATGCACGTGCTACGTTTCAATCAAATTGC
Source organism: Lepisma saccharinum (assembly GCA_022664845.1). Classification (NCBI taxonomy): domain Eukaryota; kingdom Metazoa; phylum Arthropoda; class Insecta; order Zygentoma; family Lepismatidae; genus Lepisma; species Lepisma saccharinum. The sequence goes on from JAGDQP010002150.1 coordinate 27,161, forward strand.
CAACATGCATATCATAGCAAATTAGTAGATTTCATGCAAAACACTGACTTCATTCCTTTGTCGGCACACTCACGTAATTCCTATGTTAAGCAACATCGATCAAGTGGCGCTTTGTACTTCCAAGGAACACTACCCAAGTGTAAATCTCTGATTTTGATAAAATTTGGCATGTAGATACTACACATGAATTAAACGAATATGTGTTTTTTTGTTTCTGCGGAAAAGCGGTTTTAGGGGGTAAAAGCCCCCACCCAAAATTGTGAAAGTGGCCGCCCGAAAGGCGAGAAGAAGTGGACCGAAGTGAATGAAATTGCGCATAGGTATACAAGACATAAAATAAGGGAATACGTGTTTCGTATTTTCCTGGAAACAGCGTGTAAACGGGGAAGGGGGGGCACAGACCCCTCCAAACATTTGATCACGAAATATAAAAAAATGATGATAAGTGTACGTCAAAAGTGCCGAAAGCACATGGAGAATTGCAACGAAACTGTGTGTAAGGACAATACGCACAACAGAAGCAAACGCGTGTTGTTCAGTTTGTGCGGAAAAACAGTGTGGGGGACAAGGTCTCCCTCCGAAAAAGGTAAATATTATCGCAGGAAGGAGTGGACCGAAGCGAATGAAATTAGATATTGTAGATGTCGAGTCGTGCCAGGAAGCTGCACTGACGTTCGACTAATGACAGGAACATATATGTTGATCTAACCTTAAGTGTTCGCTGAAGTGTTTACCTTTTTGTTGAATGACGAAAGTGGTGCTTATCAATGATATTTGTGTGAAGTAGGAAAACGTAACACCATGAGATGTACACACGATGTACACTTGCTCGTTTGTCTGTCTGTTTGTACCACGATAGAGGGCGCAATGTTCGGTCTGTGAACGTGCAAGTTTGAGCATAGAGGCACGAAACACTCTACGTTCGTTGTATTGATTCTTACTTTTAGGTCATCTTACATTGGCAGACTTTCACTATTGTCACACTAGCCGTTTCCTACCTATAGCGTATTTGATAGCATTATTTCGGGAAGGACTTTTACTCCCTTACAATGTTTTCCCCCATAAACAAACAAACCACGTGTCGATTTATTTTCTGTGTACTGTTGCTGTGCCAAATTTGAAGCAAGTCGAAGGGGTACACTTGGGAAACACGTACTGCTTTCTTTTACATCTACAATATCTATGCACAATTTCATTCGCTTCGGTCCACTCCTTCCTGCGATAATATTTACCTTTTTCGGAGGGGGGCACTGTCTTTCCGCACAAACTAAACAACGCGTGTTCGCTTCTGTTGTGCGTATTGTCCCTATACACAGTTTTGTTGCAATTCTCCATGTCCTTTCGGCACTTTTGTCGTACACTTATTAGCACTTTTGATATTTCGTGATCAAATGTTTGGAGGGGTCTGTGCCCCCCCCCCCCGTTTCACCGCTGTTTCCAAGAAAATACGCAACACGTATTCCCTTATTTTATGTCTAGTATACCTATGCACAATTTCATTCACTTCGGTCCACTTCTTCTCGCCTTTCGGGTGGCCACTTTCACAATTTTGGGTGGGTTTTTTTACCCCCTAAAACCGGTTTTCTGCAGAAACAAAAAACACGTATTCGTTTATTTCATGTGTAGCATCTACCAGCCAAATTTTATCAAAATCGGAGATTTACACTTGGGTAGTGTTCCTTGTTAGTGGGAACGCTCACCTAATTCCCATGTGGGGGCCCACATCGCATCAAGTGGGATAAAGTGAGCCAGTATTGATCGACACTAACGATGTGGTTCCCATGTTCTTGTGCTACTTGGAATAGGTCATCTTTAAATTTCTGTATACCTTCGAACTATTTTTATATATACCGTATTTGCCGTCACACGGGACGCACCGGCGTATAATACTTTTTGAGGACGATTTTCGGGGGAAAATATCATGTACGTTGAAATTCCATTCGTTTCGGCACTTTTCAAAGACAATCTTACGTCAACAATATCTTAGACCCTACATTCAAATTTACAAAATAAATGTAACGGGAACAAAGGCTGTGAAACACGACACTTCAAATTCAACAGTATTGTTAATGTGTCTACACAATATTGCCGATAGTTGTTTGTATTTGGCGGAGTATAGGAAGCACCGGCGTATAAGACGCACCTTCTTTTTGGGGACAATTTTCGAAGGAAAAAGTGCGTCTTATACGCCCGAAAATATGGTAATAGTGTACAAAAATAAACTCTGTAGTTTAGGAAGTCCAGTTTCTGTCGTATTTTTGGCGTCCATTTGATGTCCCTACTTAGATCTCTTTGAGATATCCAGTTTCGGGCGTGCTTTTGTGTTCAGTGGATATCCAACTATGGATCTCTTTTTGATGTCCAGTTTCTGACATATTTTCGACATCCAGTGGATGTTCCTACTTAGATTTCTTTGGGAGATCCAGTTTTGGTTGGTCACTGGATGTCGTTTGGATGTCCATTGTTAGATTTGGACGTAACGTAGACAATCCGGTACCAGTTTTAAACCTCCTATGGACGTCCTGTGCTGTGTGGGTTGTCCTTCAGTATTCTCCGCGTGTCCTTAATAACGCACTACGCATATGTACCTCCTCTATGATCACTCGCTCTTGTATTGTATACGGCACACACTTTCTTATGCGTATATTTATTTACTTATATTTGTGTTGTAAGGATTGCATAACCATCAGGATACTGCAGCTTCCCTTTCTTACGTTCGCTCTATTTCTCTATACGAACTCAACACTGCCTTGAAGACGAGAAGAGATTGACAAGGAGATGGTGAAGGAGTGTAACTTGACGGTACATTATAGACAAACAACAAGCACTTAGCAGATGGAGAAACACGTTTCAGATCACGTGAATGAGCAGGTCTAGCAAGGCGAGCTTGCTCGGACCGGCTTTTTTGTACCCAACCTTAATTTTTTTATATTTCTGTTTCCTTTAGCTATTTATTTAGCTTGCATTGGGAATTGTTTTCCAAAACCTTTCCTTACACAGGTTAAAGGGTTGATTCATTGCAATAATATAATAACACAAACTATTTAACCGGATTAGGTTATGTTAGATCAGTTTAGTTCCATTTAACTGTCATCTTCCGAAAGCAGAGCTCAATACATAGTAAATAAAGACGGTTTTATAGTGTTTGATACATTTTGGTTAGAAATCTAACTATACTATCAACTAGTTTTGGAATCGGACTAGCTGTAGACTCCTATAGTGACATCATAAGTGTAGAATTTGTTTTCAATTGTCATTTTCGAAATTTGAATTTAATTTATTTTTAAACTATCTTACTTCTTGAAATTGTGATCTTTGATGGCTATTCAACATGTTCAGTTGTTATTCTTTTGAAATAAAATAGCTTCTGTCAAATGCTTGTCTTCGGAAAATAAATGGGCTTGGTATACTGAAGTATTCTTTCACCGTTTCTCTCCCAACACTTCTTTTCTTAAACTGCAAATCAGGTCCCTAATTCTTTGCTTAATGTTCTACCTGATTAAGCTATGTATACATTTCCGCACTGACAGTTATTTTTTAAATGCCCCTGGAACTTTATATAGGAAATTGTACTTAACAAGTCGAGTATACTTTTTCATTATATATTGTAGTCGATAGGTAGTCAATCTTCATGCCATATCCTCTAGTAATGTTCTGTTCCTAATGCTACTTATGCAAATAAGGAATAATGGCTATGATTTGGATTTTTTTCTTTGTCGTTTTTCTAAAGGACTCTCGTACGTCCAACAGAATAGATGAACACTTCTACAAGCAGGGTTTCACCAGGATTTTCAGTTTGGGAGGGGGTGGGGGGTAAAGTCAAAATTGGGATGCTGTAAGTATAGTTTTGCAGGGTTTCCATTTTTTTTTTACTGCAAAAATTTTAAGTTGGGAGTGTGCTCTCCGAAAAAAGTTTAAGTTTTACTATATTAGTGGCCGAGGCGTGCAGCCTATCACATATCTTAGAAACGCAATCCCTCAGGAGAACCTCTTCTTCGGGACAGGGACGAGGAAGGTAACTGCTAGAACCTTTGTCTGGGCACAGACCATATCGACATTCGTCTCCTGAAACAAAGAGAGGCTCTCGCAAACAATCAGTATAGCGCAGGAACAGGACTCAAATCAGCGTGTTACCACAGTCCTGATACTAAGAATGCGCCCGTAATCATTCATGCACGCGGGCTGAGTATTTTTTGCTATTATATCTAACCTTGTTCAGCTGTTGAAAAGGGGATTTATATTTATGAAATAATAATCTCAAAATTTAAATAATTTTAATTATGTATTACATACATTTTTAGTTTTGATAATATGTTAATACGTTTTGCGGGATTTTATGTTGACTTCTGTGAAGAGAAAAAAAAATAAGATTATCTTATGAATAATTAAAAAGGTTTTAAAATATCAGTATATAGCTATCAGAAATTCAAAGCAAATAAACGTAAAAGTTTTGATTGGATTAATTTAGTCATTAACTGCTGCCTTCCACAATCTATCCATTAAGTGCTGTGGCGTTAACAATAATTTCATTAATGGCGACTATTAAAATGGATCAAATTATAAGAACAGTTTTCAATAATTGTCAAGACTATAATGCATGCCAGTAATATATACTGAAGTTTTTTTTTAATTAAGTGTAAATGAAGAAAGAAGGTAGTAAAATGAATAAGAATTTCATTTCTTTAAATTTTGACGTTAAAAATTCACATTTCACTGAAAATCTAAGCAAAATTTACTCAATAAATCCCACTTGTTTTTAATAATAAACCTCTTTCGGATATTCGTTGTGTTCTTAGTTAGAACTAGACTTAGGTTTCGTAAGCATTCATGTTCACATCTGCAGGGTATCTTGTTTGATGTTAAACGTTTCTTCTGACGATGTGAGCAGGAAGGCTTACGAAACGACGGTCGGGTTTAACTAAATAAAAGTACACTGAAAGCGTTTTATTATTAAAATATCAGATATACGTTGTGAAAGTCTTAAAACACGTAATGACACTTGTTCATGAAATGCTTTTGAAAAGAGAGAGGTTTCTTTTTTCGCTTTATCATGGTCAAAGTTTGTAACTATCTTTATAGAACGCATCTCAGTTCAGCTCTTAAAACAAAATGGTTTGCACTTCTGATTTCAAATTTATTGGTTATTACTTTGACATATTTACAAGATAATTTGTTTATATAGCAATAAAATGTATGCAGATCAAAGACATACCAGCACAAATAGAGTTAGCATTACTTTTCAATATAGCGTCACTTGTTTATCTATACAACACACGAAAGAACACTCTATACTTCGAGCTCAGTTAAATGACGCCGATCAGTCACTTTTTATATCAATTTTCAAGAATTATTTGTTAGCCACTGAACATCACCTGCTAACTAACAGAAAATTTGGCAATTAGTAAAAGTCACTAAAAGTTTCTGAATCAGCCATTTTGTATTCGATTAATCTGTTTTTCTCACTGACAAAATAGATGCTGGTAACATCTGGATAAGTTCTTCACTAAAAGGTCAAGAATGTTTTGTGTTGTCTTTTTGCAGGAGTTAAGGAAAGATTACTGACTGTCTTAAAATTCTTAAGTCATACAGTATGTCTGTATCATGCAAAATTTGACGTTTTAAATTCACTTAATACGAGAATTTCTCCTTCAAGTAGTCAAATTCTTGCCAAAGTTTATATACAAAAAATGTTGAAACATTTTCAGGGTTACAGCAGATATTAATAATCATCTCTCAAAGACGTGTTGAGAGAAGAATTGGTGTAGTTTCCGCCTACTCCTTGTTTCTTGCTGAAGTTTTGCTTCCTTGGGAAGTACATTGATGGCACGGTGTGGACAGTTGGAGGAAGCTTCCCGTAGTCGAAAGATGTAGTTTTGTAGAAAGGATGTTGAGGTCGTTGGTATCCATATCCTGAAAACCAACTTGGGTTCTCAAATTTTTTCGGTATGTTGACAGTCTGGTAATAATCTGAAGTTTTGTCTCCTTCACGTGCACCTTTAGGGGCTGGCACTGACTTTTTACTCTCCATAACACAAAACTTTGCTCTCAGCCAATAAAAGTAATCAAAATTAACAGCAGCAATATATTCTTTCTTTTACTACGCCACATCGAATGGTTGCGATATGCTAAGTAACATTTCGGCAAATTGTTAGACTCTGTGCAACAATAAGATAAAATACAATTATTAAGTTTCCACTAGTGTTTATTTATCTAGACATAAATAGATGCATCTATGGCTTAAAGAGATAAAACAAGAAAGCAAAATAATTATACTGATAACAAATTTAAGAACATCACATTTCACTTCCTAACCTCACGTGTTCAATGTAAAATTAAAGGAGAATTATTACTTTTCTGGCTGTCCTCAATATCTAGTAGAAGATAAATAACAACATACTATTTCAACATTCCAAATTTAAAAAAAGCAAATTTACATTTACTTTAAAGAGACTGAATAAATAAAAGTGTCTCTTGATACTTGTAGACTCTGTCGCAGACGTAGCATTACCGTATATTGAGAACTAATTTGGATATGTGCAAAATTACGTTGTGAAGTTAGACTGTTTTGGATTAGAACAGTCATTGGGCTAATAGGCATAAACTTTTTTATAGAATGTTCTTAAAAATCACCGCACGTTACGAGGACACTGCGACAGTTAAGAACTGGTGTGAGAAACAGGAAACCACTTTCGATCAGTAGGAAATTAAGAAACTGCATGTGTATATGTATGTATTGAGATACAGGTGTCATGTGTGTATTGAGATGGAGAGTAACCACTTAAAATAAATTGAAGTGTATATACAATCGGGGCTACTCTTTTGAACTTTATTTATTTAAAGCCTAAAAAACTATGGTTCAGGCTGAATGGATAGATGATGGGTTGATTGGTGGAATGAATGGCAGGAAACGGCAGGATCCCGAGAAAATCCACGCACACCATGTTTGCCCACCACAAAGCCCACATGGCACGAGCAGGGATCCACGCGGAGACCCCATGCACTGGACGTGAGTGCTCTACCACAAAGCCAGCTTTACTCACTGTCCTAGGATCAATGTGTCCCACTTTCCTTGGAATTTACAATCAAGTATTGGCTTAGAGTTGTAATATCACATTTCTCATATCTACAAGAGTATAAAATCAGTACTTTCTTTACTGTATCTAAGCCACCTACCTCTGATAGACCAGAGCTATTTGATCTTCGGGACCTGCTTTCACATATTGACCCGCGTAAAATGTATTATTATTTTATGAACTGAACAATATAAATAATATTTTTCTTATATGACAAGAATTAAGTGATTCATTTCTGAAAACTAGTGTAAAATTATAACTGAATTAATCTTTTATGAAAGTTAAATAACTCGGAGCAATGGCAATCACGTCACCTCAATATTATGTGGGTTAGGATAGTCCCACCAACGTATATTAAAAGCTTTTTACACACTGAATGAAAGGAAGATAAAGAAACAACTGAACATTATTTTAGTTCGCACATGTCATTACTCATTTTAGTTTTTATATTTGTGGAACTAGATGATAAAGTAGTTCATCGCCATTGGAATCTATCCTGGGCAAGTTCAAGCCAGTTTTCATCACAGATACCTATTTCTCAAATATCCCTTCAAATATTGTCCTCCCAACGTCGTCTCGGTCTTCCCGACGGTCTCTTTCCCTCCGGCTTTCCAACAAAGATGGAATATAATATTCGTTTCCCCCCATCCAAGCTACATGACCTGTCCATCTTAGTTGAAGCGATTTCATTATACTTACAACATCGAGTGAGTCATACAGTCCGTAAAGTTCTTCACAATGTACTCTCCTTCATTCTCCAGTAATCTCGTCCCGTTTCGGTCCGTATACCTTTCTCCAAACATTAATTTCAAACACTCGTAATTTATGTTCATCAGCTAGGGTCTTACTCCAACTTTCGCAACCGTAAAGTATTAACGGCAGAATAAATGTTCTCTAAATTTTCCATTTCAACTTTCTTGATATTAATCGCTAGGTTAGGAGTTCCTGGAGTAAATAGAAACATTCGTTGCCCGATACTAAACGACTTTTTATTTCTTTCGTTACCTCGTTTGTGCTTGATACGTATGCTCCCAAGTATTTAAATTTGTTTACTTTCTCAAATCTACATCATTCGCGTACACAAATAGTTGATTCAAGCCATTCAGCGTTAGTCCATCTTTGTCCTCTTACATATTCTAAAGCAAAGTTAAACAGTAGTGGTGACAAGATATCACCTTGTTTCAATCCGTTGCGAAACTTGAAACTATCTGACATATTATTACCTATCCGTACTCTGCTTATGGGGTCGCTGAGACATTTTCACAAGTTGAACAAGTTTCTTTGGAATTCCAAATTGTACCAGAGTACTGTATAGCTTTTTCCTTTTAATAGAATCGTAAGCCTTCTTAAAATCAATAAACAGCTGATGAACAGCCCCGCTGTATTCCCATTTCTTCTCCAAGATTTGTCTCAAGGCGAAAATCTGGTCCAATGTGGATCTATTTCTTCTAAACCCACATTGGTGATCTCCGATTATTTCATCTACATACACACTTAGGCGAGTTAGCAGTATATTACTCAATACTTTGTAACATGCTGGAAGTAACGAGATTCCGCGGTAATAATTACAGTCCGATTTATCGCCTTTTTAATAAACCCAAACTATTATTGAGGTTTTCCATTCCTATGGAAGCTCCTCCTTTCTCCATATATCGTTTATTAATTTATGCAGTTCCTTGATTAGTGCCACTCCTCCCACTTTAATTAATTCGGCTGGAGTATTGTCTATTCCCGGTGATTTGAAAATTTTAAATTTCTTTAACGACATTTCGACCTCGATCTCGCTAGGTTCGGGTATCCACGGTTCTGCGGTATAGATTTTAAATTCCTCTGTTTATTATCCGTTTTGTACATTAAGAAGTTTGTCGAAATAACTTTTCCATATATCGATAATTTTAGTCGTATCCGCCTGCTTATCTCCGCTTTTATTTCTAATCATCCCTAACCTCGGCTGGTAACCTTTTCTTAACGCGTTTGCCCCTTTGTATAGATTTCGTAAATTATTTGTCTTCGCGTTTTCCTTACCTGGATCTTCTACGTCATATATTCTCGCTTTTTGTTTCAGAATCCGCGTGTGGCGTTGCGTTTCGCGTTACTGTAGTCGTTGGTATTTGCTTCGCTTTTATTACTAAGTCATCGCTGCCTTGCTTGTTTTGGTTCTTCATGAAGTTAAAGCATTCTTCATAAAAACAAGGGTTGTTTCTCTGCTGTTTCTCCTCAGCTACACGTTCCTTGGCTGCGCCTTTCACTATATTACGAATAGACTCCCACATCCTACTTACATCAATTTCACTATTAATTTCATGTTTATTACTACTCAAATCGGCTAAGATTTCGAACCTATTAGAGATTTCGAGTTGGTAGTCTGCTTTTACGCTTGGATTACCTAATCGTTTAACTTCGAATTTAAGTTGTTTGATCCTTTGCTCTTTCTGTTCGCGATGCATAACATTTCGCTCACTTTTGTGATCGCTAACTGGTGGTCAGTGTGACCTTCCGCTCCCCTGTACGACCTAACATCCATTCTGTTGGTGTTTCCTCGTCTATATACTAGTACGTGATTGATCTGGTTTAGTGTGTTGCCATCCAGAGATACTCATGCATATTTGCGTATGTCTTTGCGCTGGAAGCATGTGCTCTTTACTAGTAGGTTTTTCGAGATCGGAAAAGTTATCAGTCTTTCTCCATTGTTGTTGGTTTTCTCGTGAAGGTAGTGTTTGCCTATAGTAGGTGTATATTTTTCCTTCCTGTCTACCTTAGCGTTGAAATCACCCAACACTGTTTTCGAATTATATTTCGGTAATCGGTCAAACAACCTTTCTAGCTCCTCGTAAAATGTGACTTTGTCGTTATCATTAGACACCTCGGTCGGAGCATAGACATTTATTAAAACCGTGTTGCCCCATCGAGTACGTATCGTAACGTACGATAGTATTTCGTTGACGAACGATATATTCTGAACCGCCGGAAGAATACTGTTCTTAATGAGGAATCCTGTTCCAAAATCGTGAGACTGTGTTCCCCCATAGTAGAAAGTGTACTTGCCTTGTCGGGTGCTATCTTGACAATCCAACCGGATTTCTTGTATCGCTAATATGTCCAGCTCGTACTTCTCGGTCTCGCGCACCGCCACCTGAGGAGCTCCCGTTTTGTAATGTCTCCCAATAATCTTTGCAAATCGCCGTCCCTATTTCAGAGATATTGGAACTAGAAATAAGCTCCAGGCACATTTTTATATGTGCTCTCGTACGTTCAGCTTATGTGAAATTGTGAAATCCGATGTAAGTATAGTGAGATTTTTGGAAATCTGATAGATGTCCTGTTCGTATTATGAACATGTCCATTGACTATTTGAGTATATGATGAAAGTGTTTTTTGGTATTTGTGTAACGTAGAATGCAGGAAAAATTGTGAACTATTAGCGAGCTGGGAAAATATTAAATCGATGATAATATGTTATTTAATATACACGAGTAATTTCAGTACTTGATCATTGTCGGTCCAGCCCCTTAGCATAGCAAGGATTTTTTTATATATGACAGATGATAGGCTAGATACTTACCTTTTACGAATGTTGTACTGAATTCTTGAGCTAGGTAGCTAAAGAGAATTTTGTACAAAGGATGCACACTGGAGTATACATTTAGGATAACCAGGGGAGATAAACCCCTTTCACCCGTATTTCAGAAAATCCGCGATTATGTCTGGTGGCTTCGACAGAATCAAGAAATTCAGGGATCATTCATTTACAAACTGCAGTACGTAATTTAAAACAATGAACAGTTGATACGTGCGTGGCGGATTTATTTTGAGTGGACGACGACATCGCTATTTCTGTGGTTACATGTGGAGATACCAGACAGGATAAGACCACTATGCAATGGTCGAAAGAGGAATCAAATGCCGTGGTTTAGACACGGATCAGGTAGTTCTCGTGGAGTCACAAGTATGTTCCCAGGATGTCAGTTCTTTATTTCACAGAACTATCATTTCCTTCATCAACTGGTAGCCTTTGTGTTCTGACTTCAGTATGCACTTGGTTACACTAGGGACATCTTAATGAGACATTTATATGTAATCAAGAAAATCTAACTGATGGTCTTCTTGCATTGAATTTTTCGTACTGTAACCAACTTACGCACGCTTCTATGCATCAAAAGGACTGACAGGCAGAACAGAGGAAACGTGTTGTGGAAGATAGGTTTAAAAAATGAAAATTATGGCAAAAAAGAAGTTAAATTGGGTTGGTCACATCCTAATAAGATACTGTTTACATAGAAAAGCCATAGAGGGTAAGTTTAAAGGGAAGAGAAGAATATTTGAATGTGAGGAAAGGAATCAGTTACTATAAGATGAAGAAGGGGGATAGCTGGGGAAGAATTAGATCCGGCGGATGTCCAGTGGAACATGTCTTAGAACAGAATCATAGAAAAAGGAAACCCAACCAAAATTCTGATTTTTTGTAAAACTGTAGACGTTCTGAACATTTACGCAGTGGGCTTTGAAAAATGTTAGATGTGTGTACATTTTTGTATTTATGTATTTGTGTTTAGTCCCAAGTAATTCTTTGTGGGTATGTTTGTACTTACGTAATCTAATATGTTTTGTTCCTAGAAAGACCAAATCTCTTACGTATAATAAATAAGACGATCTTATTTTTTACCTCCATAAAAAGGAACATGTTTGCTTTCTCTAAAAGTTTATATAGAAGTTCGAAGCAACTACTGTGAGAATAAAGAGTTCGTTCGAAGAGAATATCCCACCACGGGATATGGATAGGGAAAAGACGAAGAATAGAATGAAGAATAAAGAAAGAGACAAACTAATAGAATAGAATGTGAAGGATGAGAAGTTCACAAAGTTGGAATAAAATACGAAAAAGTTATCAGCTTATTTCTGAATCCCTTTTTTCTCATTTGAAGACTTTTCTCCTTTTTAATCACACTCAAAAGAGATTCACGTTTTCTTCAAGTATTTTTTTAGTTGGTTTCAAGTTTCTTTGGTCATTCTCTAAAGTAAAAGAGTTAGTAAGAGCGGTTGCACCAGACAACAAACGCTACTACAGTACTTCCAGTATTCGAGTGAATGGATCTATTCGTATCCTTAAATTAAGCTAATTTGTGAAAAACTAATTTTACAGAAAGGAATTGATTGTTACTTTTTAAAGAAACATATCTTTCTTTCTCACCTTCATTAAATTTTAAATATAATAATTATAACTAATTGAAGCTAAATATTTTGTTGAAATATCCAACAAAATGTGCTATTTCCCTATCCATGGTGGTGGATCATTAAGAGAACATTGGATACGTGACGAGGGACGTTTGTATGTACACTAAGCAACTTCAGAAATCATCAAATTTTAGTTGAGTATTAGTAACCACTAAAATCAGGTTGCATTTGTTGAAGGTACTCTAGCGGAAGTGTTAAGGTCTTCTAATCGGCAGATCGAAACCCCAGAGCTGATAATCCTGAAAGATGTTTTAATGGTGTCGTCAGTCATGGATTGTAAATGCGAAAGAGATGTTTTGAACTAAAACTTTCTGATACAGAGAATAGCACAAAGTAAATTACTAGTGCCCTCGGAAATTGAACTGCTTTAAAGGTAATAAAGAAATAACGTTTCTAGAACCTAAAATAGTTCTCCCTTTTAAAAAGGACATTTTTTTTTTAATTTTGCCTAAGGTCTGCTACCTTACTATTTAAAACCAGACCAAGTAATGGTTATCATTGCAATTTAAGTGTATTCGGTTGTGCTATGTATCTGTTATGGTTCAATTTGCTTTTTGCTTGTTTAGTTCTCATGCCTAATTGACTGACTGTCCATTTGCGAACGGGTTAAAAAAAATGCTACTTATCCTTTTCGGAGATGTCCATTTCCAGTTGTCGACATTGATGATTGATGCTGTTTTTGTATGTGTCGGCTTACTGTGTGGATTTTGTTCTGCTGTTCCCATGTCTCAATGGTTGTTTTTCCTTTGGTTTCTTCACTATTCAGATTTTTTTTTTTTTACACTTCTCTCCTAATTCTTTGAGATATGTTGCATTATAATTGTTTTTGTTTTGTCAGTTTCATATCTAACATTCATAAGATAAAAAGGTACAAAATCATAATTACGAACAGTACACTAAACAAGAAACAAAAATAAAATATTAAAATTCTATTTTATATTGCATTTTTGCATCAATTTTAAGTTTCTTCCCCGGGCTTTGTCCGCTCTCAAACAGCTTCCAGATCTTACTGATCTTGCCTGAGTACTCCAAAAAGATCTTACATCTTCCATTTACTCCTGCTTTCTTCATTTACAGCACTATACTTGACTCACTTGGAAATTCTATATTTTCCCCTGCCCAGGATCCTCAAGTGGTATTGGACTCTGAAGGTCTTCTGGAACTCCTGGATGTTTCTTCTCCTTATCACTGGTCACCAGTGCTCGCCTATGAGTTCCAGTCTTATTTTCTTTACTAAAGCCTGAATCAAATTTAAACACTATCACTGACACATTACAACAGCAAATATGCTCAGTAAACTGATACACTAGTAGGAAAAACTTTTTCTCCCTTCCGCGGGTGCTTCTTTCCCGAGCAGTCCCCTATCTCGTCAGCTAGCTTTTACTGAAAGTCTGACTGCCATAAGACCCTTCATCAGGTTGGACGCGTCAAGCAGCGGTCAGGAATCGTCTGTTCTTGTTTATCCTCGGTTGATCCAATCAGCTGCTTTTTATTATCTTCTTGGTTCTTCTTCCTGCTGTTAAGGTGCTTCTAGGTGTGTTATTGAATCAAATTCTCTTACCTAGCTTATGGCTTAGCCTTAACATGTAAAACGTATAAATTACTTCTTAACAAAACCACCCAAATTATTAGTATGCAAAAGAAGAATATATTTTTCTGCATCAGACAAAAATAATTCAATCGACGTAGGAATTAAATATAAGATTTCCCAAAGTTTCTTACATTTCTCTTAAACTTCTGTAAAATTACTTTGTTGATTCCCTTTCTTTCTCTCTTGATTATTTTTCGTAAATCATCGCTCAAACCATAGATTTATTTTCATCGTCATAACTTTGGTTCAAACCAAAGATTTGTGGCCGTAAACTGTATAGTGTTCTATTACATTGTAGTACATTACAGTACAATAAAACAACGATAATAAATCAACTGAACATTAAACAGTTGCTCAGTGATAAATCATTGAGACCATACACATGCCCTCCAATGTTAAAAAAAAGTTAACTTTTGATTTTTTCCTTTCATACATACCTATCATCTGCACTTGAACTTCCTGGAGCTACGATGACATTACTTTATTAGCGTCCATTATTATTTGTCCATGAAGTTCATAAACCTGATCATAATATACTGATGTCAACTTTTTTTGATTTATTAATTGATATTCCCTCTGACAATTCTCAAGTGCTCGATTAAATTATCTTTTTTCATTAAATCTTTCATTTTAAATCCTTTACAGATAATCAATGTAATCAGCAGGATTGAAGTTCAGCTCTCATACATTCATTCTCATTTACTATTGCTTTGTTTTCCTACAGCCTTACGAGGCAAATTATGAGTTTATTTATGCATTCATTGCCACATTGCTATAGTTCCTATATCGTCACCCTGACAAACATAAGGAATTAACTAAAGACATATGGACTAAGTTATTTGGTATAGTTTCTAATAGAATACTAATAAACCTCCAGGGAACTGAATAAATATTTTGAATTATAGAAATTTAAGTTCCTAGAGATAAATACTACTTCAAAGCCATCTTTACTGTAAACGGAAAAACTATGAATTTTCCCGAAATTTGCTCTCATCCCGTATATACAAGAGTTAATTTCTAATTATGTTATTATTCAAGAAAGATATCTATTTTTGATCATAATAACTGTCAACAAAAATCAATTATCTTTAGCTCAAAATCCTGGGAAATAACCTGCTTCTATTCATGGGAATAGATATATATTTGCATTAACTAGTACATTGTGTTTTAATATAAAACTAGGTAGCATTGCCCTCATTCTTCGGGCACCAAGCCTCGCCCTATACTGTAAAATGTACACACAGAGATAATGTAACGAAAATAGTTATGTTATAAGTATATTTCACAAGATGTGTATAAATGCAAGTTAATACTCTTGTAAACAATCAACTGCATATAGCTTTCTTCTAATGAGAAGTATTGTTTCAAAGTATATCATAATGTAGCCACGTCCCGCGGCTCCCCCCGCGCTTTTTTGAAAGTATAGGAATAGCTATCGGCACGTAACAGTACTGGGGCCATTTAAATAGTTGAATTTTAAAATATGGTGGCAACGGTGACAACTGGGTGCTTAGGTACAGGGAGCAACCAGAGTATGTGTCGATTATGTAGAATATTTATACTCAAAGCGTGCTGATACGATGTACTGAATGGAAGTAGTAAATATTTATTTTTAAATTTGATTGGCAACACTGTCAACTGTGAGACCAGAAGTACCTCTCTGACGTGTCCAAGCATGTAAATACAAAGTTTGGTCCTAGTACGTTCAACGACATGGAAGCAATTATTTTTTTATTTTATTTTATGCAATTGGTTGGCATTACTGACAACTGCGGCGCCGGAAGTACCCACATGAACTGTCCCAGTACCTAATGCACATTTCAAATTTGGTGTAAATCAATGCGGATACGTCCAACGGTAACAAATATGAAACCAAAAATTTTAATCGTTTGACAACGCTGACAAACTACTGTGCCGGGAGTGCCTTCATAACTTGTCCTAGTACCTAATGAACATGTATGTCATATTTAGTGCATATCAATGCACATGTGTAGATTTGTATTAATAAAGGAATTTATATGAGTAAAATTTTAAAATAGGCTGGAAACACTGACAACTGTGGTGCTTGAGGTCGGGGACCCCCAAAACTTTCTTTCTATCGTGTCGAATGAGGTTGAAGCTAAGTTTAGGGCAGATACGGTATGGAAGATTTTAAAAAAAAGTTTTAAAAAGTTGGTAACACTGGGAACTCGTCAACCCGAAATATCTTACATATACCCAAAAATATTTGTTATTTAGTGTTTAATTTATGTTTTATTTCTTCTTCATTACCTATATAAAAGGAATTCTCGCTTAAAGAGATGTTGGCAGTATTACAAAATGCTGCCTTGAAAGAAAACAACATTTAGAAAAAATCGAACATTTCTTCTATTTAGAACACTAGTACTGAGTAACTGTGCAGATTTAACAATCATTTCTTATTCGGTACTTGGAGTTTATGTCGGGTGGTAGAAGTTATTAGATACTCTGCTTCTTTATAGTCCCGTTGTCAGTGGATTGCAAAGGAAGAAAACGGATTTAATTTGAACACATTTTAAAGTTAATTCTTCCGAAAATTATAAACCGTAAACACAAAATGTAGACTGTATAAACAAGAAATGGAAGGTTTTGCTGCCCGAATGAGAGAACATTTTAAGATGTGTAATTCAAATCCCGGTAAATGCGATCATATTGAGATGTTTCAGTATTTGCTGCTTTCAAACAATTTGACACTCTTGAACAGTTCGAGTGTCTCGAACTCGTCGAATGTTTCGAACATTTCGAGTGCCTCAAACAGTTCGAGTGTCTCGAAAAGATCGAATGTCTTATACACTTAGAGAGTCTCGAAAGTTCGATAATTCGATAAAACTAAAATTCTTTATCGACGAAACGGTTTTGAAATTTTATTGCATTGTTATCGAGTACTTGATTATCGGAACAGCTCTACCTTGAAGACAAGAAGAGATTAGCAAGGAAATAGTGAAGGTGTGTAACTTGACGATATATTATAGACAGACAACAAGCACTTAGCAGATGGAGAAACACGTTTCAGATCACGTGAGTGAGAAGGTCTAGCAAGGCTTTTCGTACCCAACCTTAGTTTTTTATATTTCTTTTCTCTCGAGGTACTTCTTTAGCTTGCATTGGGAATTCTTTTCAAACACCTTTTCTTGCACAGGTTAAAGAGTTGCTTCATTGCATAATATAATAACACGAACTATTTAACCGGATTAGGTTGTGTAAAATCAGCTTAATTCCATTTAACTGTCATCTTCCGAAAACAATACATAGTAAATAAAGACGGTTTTATAGTGTTTGATACATTTTGTTTAGAAAGCTAAATATGATGTAAACTAGTTTTGGTATCGGACTAGCTGTAGACTCCTATACTGACATTATAGTGTAGAATTTGTTGAATGTGTAGAATTTGCCAGGGCACTGGAGAATTTTCCTTCAGTGTTCCCATGCCTGGCACTCTGAGATATACTCAGCCTGCTATGAAATTGAGTGTCACAGTGTCCTTGGTATTCCTGTGCGCTTTGGGAGGCAAAGGCAACCGAGCGTGGGACTGACCACTCCACTTCACTTCCTGTTGTTGATCGGGAATATGTGGATTGCTACCTCCATATCCCCCGTGTGCTGTTCACGGCGCGTGCGCATGGCACAGGGTATACCTGTACCTTTTATATAATAAATAGCCTGGGCATTGAATTTTAATAAATAGCAAATTTCATCAAATTTGGTAATAACGAACCTACAATTTTAAGCATATATTTTTTTTTCAACTCTAGTAGTGTATATGTAGATGAAATAAGAAATTCGTCGCGGATTGATACAAGATGATGCCTTTGCGTCAGAATTTGCGATTATAAAAATAAAAAGATGACAGAAAGGGACTCACATTGAATGGTTTAATGCAATTGTTCGTATACGCGGATGATGTAGATTTAATAGGGGATGATATATGATAACAAGCCGAAATATAGAAAATGAAGCAAATGGAGACATGATAATTAAGAATGGGGTAATAGAGAAAGTATTAAATATATGTAACTAGCAAGAACGAGGTCACGACAGAAGTAAAAGGTCGCTTAGCATCAGGCAACTCATGTTTCTATTCAGTTTAAAAACTCCCCGCAATTGTTATATATACAGAACTGTTATTGTGCAGGTAATACTTTATGGCTGCGAAAGTTGGAGTTACCCTGGTAAATCAACATAAATTTCGTGTGTTTGAAAATAATGTTTTGAGAAAGATATGCGGATCGAGACGGGTCAAGATGACCGGAGAATGGAGAAGACTACATACTCCACAAACTATAATTCACCTGATATAATAATAATAATAAAATCACGACTGCTAAGTTGGCATGGGGAAAAACGAAGAATATATTCCATCATGATTAGTGAGCCAGATTGAAAGAGGCCGTTAAGCAGACCTAGAGGTCGTTAGAATGACAATATTAGAAGAGAATTTTCAGATGTAGGTGTTCGTGATGAAAGTTAGCTTAATCTTGGTCAGGATAGAATCCAGTGACGAACGTTTGTTAATAGCTAGTTCTTTCGGCACTCCAGGACTATGTGCGCTGCTCCATCTTTATTGCGTGTTAAAAACAACGATCATTCAGTTATTCAATGTCGGTTTAGTGGTCCATGACCTACAAGAAATTGTAGAATGCATTTTGTTTGTTGTTTAATTCTGTCCTCTGCATAATGTTTGGTATGGAGTTTTCTGCTCGTTGTTGCCCCACCCCAGCAGATTTGCCATATCTTAAGTAGATGATTTCTATAAGCTTGTCTGTCATTTGCTATAACATCTAGATTTTCATCCCTTCATACCCGATCTTCATTTTTTTAACCTGTCTCTTGCTGCATTACAGATTATTTTTATTGAATGTCCCATAAGTATTGTATGTTTAGCATGGTCGTGGACACGGCACCATGCGACGGACTAACAACAAATTACACCAAAACCACAAGACTAGCATTGTATAGGACATTTCATTGTTTTCAGTGCACGGAGCGAAATTTATCTGCAACGTGTTTTGTGAGAGTAACTCATGTTTGAACATGCGAGTGACTGAAGAACACAAATGGCATAGTATGTTTTAGGAGTTCCATCAGAGACATTCGGCCGGTGGTTTGCGGGTCCGGTCTACTAATCCTCAACCGAGGACCTGATGTGAATATCTAGAAATAATATATTTGAAAACTATACTTTAATCAAATTCCACTGTTTCATTTAATCATTTTTCTGCATATTATATATTTTTAGACCGCGCAGATAATGTCCCAACGTATAATAAAAGGAAGAAAAATTAAGAAGTTAAGTTGACGAGGATTGAACCCAGGTCCACTTGATTAGCACGTCTGCACACGAGTCACTTTTTAACCATCGTCCAGCAATGAGTTCAGCATTTTGCTGATGGTTTTTAAATTTAGATTTATTTATACTTATATTTTCCGCTTACAACTGTCATACGTTAGTTAAAAATACATAGAAACATCCATGCTCATAGCAGGAATCGAGCCCACAACCTTGGATAAGCTGGCCTTACGCCTCAGATCACACGACTACCTTGCTAGGCAACCACTAGGGCTATCAAGGCACTGCTTTCACGTATACAATTGCGACATATTGTGACTTGTGAAATAGCTTCGGAAATAGTAGGTGTACTGTGGGGAAGCCAAGCCGCAAATTTGCAAGGATTCTACAACTAAATCCTTTCATCGTACCATCCGAAAATTCACCACTTGCGTTGAAGTTGGAAATTCTCTCTCTAAACCTTATGCAAAATCTTTCCCTTTGAATCAAAGGTAGATTCTACCCTAGTCGTGTTTATTTCGGACAGTTGCACGACGGAACTACGATGGAAAGGAAATGGATTAGCTATAACGAAATAAACAAGTATTTCCATCCACTGTCTTTCCTGTGTAGCACTTGCACCAAGTATCTTTAAAGCCAAATCCAACTTTGTAACTTGAGTGTCATCACATTCTAAAGATCTTTTAGCACCAGTAAGCATGAAGAGTCTGTCACACACAACGTTTCATATATTTTGTTTCCGCATCTGGTTGCAACGGCATAGAGACCCGTCCTATGCCACCAGGAGAAGGAGGGTATTCTGAATGGAGGTAAGTTCTCCATAGGATCATTTCGATAATAATTTGCTTGAAGACTCAGAACATGGCTTCTCGAGGTCATCGAAACGGACTTTCTAGTAGTTTGGAAGAAGCTTGAGGATCCCAATACGGTGCAAGTGTAAGGAATTTCTTGATGTTAAGCTTGTTTCCCAATTCGACCCTGTACTTTGAGAATACGTTCAGACCTACTTCGTAACAAGAAAGGGAAAACTAACACGGAGAATTTTGTATCTTTCCTCTGCGTAAATAATACAATCCTGTCAACCGGATAAAATGATACAAGAAATTATTTGCACAGAGGTTAATCAAGGGAATATATACACACTCCATTCGACTCAATATATTACAGCAGCTGATCAAGGATTAATAAATTCCGAATGGAAACACTACATTCACCTCTTAGAAGTTCTGCACTACATCCGCTATGAGCTCTACACATGCTGAGACTGCTACAGAGGCTTGTATCCGTTCCAAATCATGGCGCCCATTTGAAACGATAATGACAGCTTCCTGTTTTTCAAGATGTTCCAGATTTGAACGCCTGTAACCCTTCGCTTCCATAAGAGAGAATCGACTTCCTTAATGTAGTTGCAGAGCTGTAAAAACATCGAAAGGAAGTCCAGAAGCTGTTCGGAATTGAAGAACAGTGAAACAAAATAATCTAAAATACGACTGAGTTTGCAGAAAACAAACTTCAGAAGGTAAATAAGATACTTTTGGAGGAACTGAAATCGAATCCACCTTCTGGGAGAAGCGCAAAAGGAAGAAAAAAGTCATGCTCGGGGAGACGGCACCGAGATGTTCCCGTGCTCCAACAAGAATTGACGTGTTTCGCTGGAACTTACATCTAGAAATCTTGTTCGAGGAACTTTAGTCCGGAGCACCGGATGAAGAAGAACCTGTGGATGATTCACTCGACAAAGAAGCTGGCAGTGGTGATGATGACATTGCAGAGCAAACTCTAAAACCTACAGCAGCTGCTTGTGTTGGCAACCAATAGAGGGAGGGAATGTAATGTGTTGGTCACGCTCTTCTCGTTCTCAAATGCAACTCTAGTGTGTCAGAGTACAGCGTATCTATCAGGCATATAGTTACGCAAGTTCTCATTCCTCTAGCCAGGATCACTCTAAACGCTGTTATACCAAGCTACAAGCCATTAACTCTAGCTTTTGTTCAAATATGGTCCAGAAGCTTCTTGAATCGCTAATGTTCATTTCCGTTGAAACATATAGAGATAGCATAGTCATGGAAGAAATCATGTGCAAGTTTGCTCGTGAAATTAAAGAACTAATTAGACTTTTAATTATTTGAATATGAAAGAATGAAAGCTTTTGAAAACTAGATTTTCAGATCAAAAGCGTAGAGTACGGGTTTTAATTCTTAGTACAATATTTCAAATGTCAAAATAATGTTATGTTGTTTTCAATGATGAAAAATAGAAACGTTATGATAGAAAAAAGTGTCGCATATAATACAGAATTAATTCATTTTAAAATTTAGGTGGTGGTGTGATCCATTTTTCAGAAAACAAAATTCTAATCTGAGTTGTGACCAGATAACGAACCTGCCTCTAGGATCCCAGCCCACCACTGCATTCAGCGACCATAGCTGCATACCAAACATTAATGTCCGGTATGGTTTCGGGACTCCTGATATTCTCAAACGATAGAGGTGTTCCATAAAATTTAAGTCTTGAAGCACCAGCCTCACTGATATGTAATGACAACGACAACCCGTTGAGCTGGACAACGACGTTCTGCGAGCAGCTGCTAAGAGCAGAATAGAAAATTATTAAAAATTGGCTACAGTACTCCATCTCACCCATTTAACCGTTCACCGCCACCTTCAGATCTTGATTATATGTCCAAATTGGGAGAATGGGTATACCATGAGTTTACATCATAGAAAAATGTAGCGTGTGGATATCTGTTGTGCCTTATCGACCTGTTAAGAGGGAGTCAGTTTTGAACGGAATGGTGACGTAAGACGAAAAGTGGCTCCTTTTCAACAACATTTTTAACAAGCATTAGAGCGTGCCTGTAGGAGATGTGGTAAGAACTGTCTCAAAACAAGAACTTCTCCCGCGCAAAGTAATGTTGTGTGTTTCGTGGGATATGCGCGGTATCGTCCATTGACCTGGGAACTTAACACTCGATACCAGCGAACTTAACAATCACAGTAGAAATCTACTGTGAGCAGTTGGAGCGGCTGCGGACTGCATTACTGGACACATTCAGTTAGTCTCGCAGTCACCAAAACCATCTGACGGGAAAACACTGCAAAACGGGCAGAACGTGCGGCGAAGGATGGCCGAGATTTTTATTTGTACAAATTCAGATGTTCAAAAACTGATTGGTACGTGGTATAAAGTGCTAGAATCAGAAGGCGATTATTATGCCAAATGAAGATTGTGTACACTTTGTCTCCGTTCTTTCATTTATTTTGGCATTAACGACAGTACCTACTAATGGAATGATCCAATAAGTGTATGGGCATCATGCAAGTAGTGGTTGTTAATGCTTCTGTAGGTCTTGTAAGCATAGGTCAACTTGAGGATTGCAATCAACTGCGCATTATTTATCACCTTTAATTTGGTTAATATCGTTCATTCTGAGCTCCCATACGCAGGCATCAACTATATTATTTAGCCTAAGAATGCATTTAGATATGTAGTGTATGTATTATTCTCACGGGTACTCTGTATTCGTTATGTTCCAACAAGCCAGCATTTGGCATTTGGTCGGCGAAGGTCGGCCGACGAGCGAGCCGAAGGGCAGGCCGACGTCGAGGTTTGAAAAATACCGACGAGAAGCCTACGTAGGCGGGCTGGTTTTGAGCGGGGTTACGCTTACCCCGACGGCAGCCCGGGAGATGGCCCGACGGCACCAACGGCGGCCCGGAAAACGGCCCAACGACCAATCGCCAGTTATGGATCGCGTCGATCATTCTCCGACTACTAGTTGGTCGCCGTCGGGGTCGGCATTTGGCTTGCTGGGATGTTAATGAAATTAGTATATGAAGCACACTGTCTTCACTACGAAAGTAATTAATTTGGTGGAATTGAGATGGATCGAAGAGAAATACATCACAATGTAAGTTGATTAGCAGGAGTGAATCGACTTAATATTGTGAAAACTATCCATGTTTGTTGATAAGGAGAGAAAAGTGCAGTGAAAACCTTTTGAATTAATGAATGCAAACAACGATTTTTCCTTCTGAAATACTTTTCGTCGTAAATATATTTTCACATGTTGCCTGGAAAATAATTTATGGATATCTTGTATATTTTGAATCGTTTTGCTTTACCATTAACATAATCTTGCCGCACTAACAGTAAGTGATCTAAGGTGTTAATAATTTGATGGTTTTAATTAATACATCTCTGTTTGATTAGCTTTTGTCGAAGTATAATGTACTAGAACTATTGAAGAAGGAAGAACCTTCATAATAACATACGACGTTGAGCTTTGAATAAAACTATTCTTACAAAAGAAAAACTGAGACTGCAAAAGTATCATCATGCTCTCTTCACTTATACTCATTTCAGTGGGTAAAGTGCAACAGGGAAGAAACATTTTGTAGTTCTGAATTTGTATCTGACAACACTAAAACTACGATCTGTCTTTATGATTACAATTGTAGTGCTTGAGTACCTTTATTTCTTTTATCAATCATTACGATGTTCATAGGTAAATTCTTTGGGTATATCTATATATATTAAGTACTCCTGCCAACGCTGATTCCGAAAACACAAGAGCTTTGAAAGGTGAGAGAAATCAGAGGATCAACGTCCGCTGAGCATCAAATCCATCCGTTCGACTCCCAACACACTCTGTTGTCATGGTTACGTCCCAAAATTGAACAACGCCTGTGCTCGGCGCTAGAACCATTAGGAAGGATGATTACTCAGAAAGTGTTGCAAGTCGATTCTTCTTGGAATCAAGAAAAGAAAAATCGAAGTGTTCAAATGAATGGTTAGTTCCATTGTATTTTTAGCTTTTGTGCGAATTATCTTCTAACTTGAAGCCCATAATCAGGTCGTTCCTATTGCAAAACACTAAATACTGTGCTGCAAAAGAAATTCGTTCATGTAACATGCCTGTCAATGAGGTTAAAGGAATGGAAAAATAATATATTTGGAAGATCAAGTTTAATATTTGTACCTTAAGAACACAAAATACTCTTTATGCTCATGAAATATGACGTCTACTCAAGCGTTTTTTAACTATTACATGGAGAACAGAAAAAAATAACTATATATTACTTTCTAGTGCATATTTGGGAAGTTGGTTAACAAATCAAATTATGATGATGACGTGTACTCTGCCCGAAGGCAGGTCTCTGGTGATGGTGAACTCATGACGGTTTTTCACTGCCTTCCATCGCATGAAGATGATGTCGTAAAGAATGCAATTACAGTTTAACATCGGCTCCAAACAATTTATGGCCTCGCCGGAATCGAACCTGGCAATCCTTGATTACAAAGCAGCGAACGTCACTACTCACTCATATAGTACATAAACATCTCAAGTACGGAATAGCAATTCTTTCGTTAAATTATTGTTGAAGGCGATAAATATTACTTTTACTAGGTTTCATTTCCATCTTGGTTGGAAAGCCGGCTGGAAAGAGACCATTGGGAAGACCGAGACGACGACCATTAACTTGCATGTCCTGTGCGAGTAAAGGAGCCAAATCTTTAGCACTAATTCTTTTAGTTTTGTTCATAGAATGAATGTAGGATTCATTTCCGGCAGTTAGTTCCATTGGTTGGTTAGAGTGGATTCTATTATACAATAATAATTGTTCTCTTTTATGTTTCTTTCTGATGTACCCAACAGTAGAGCATGGATTTCCAAGAAGTTTGGTTGTGTCTCAGTACCTTTTACCTTCTGCACGTAATTTGAAATTAAAGTGAGTAATTCCAATGTCGTTCAACTCACTTGTTTCCCCATGCTGCTTCTTTATGCCTGACGCGGTGTGGATTGCTTCCATACACCACGCAAAATGCTCTTGCACAGGAAAGGATATCTAGAACATTTCTTTCGAGAGTAGTTTGTGGTTGTCCAAATACTTTTTTGTGATGAATTTACGTAGTTCTCACTCTCTCGTTGCTTGTTACCTTACAGGTGTATCTAGTGGTAGTTAGTTCTATAGTATTCTATCTAAGGCATCCAAATTATCATAAAAGGGAAACAGATTTAGAAACTGACCACGTTTTATGTGTGATACAGTTTGTTTTCCTCTTTGTTAAACATGTCCAAATATTTTGTTTTACCAACTGTATGTAATAAAAGAGATTTTGTTGCAACAGAATATTGCAGAATTCTGCCAGAAAATTCTAAAGTTTTATCATATCTACCAGAGCAAGGAGAGAAATATTTTTCTTTTAGTATGGTACTCGTGAGGGCATCTATGACATATTCTAAGAAGAAAATATTAGAAGGATGGGTTCGTTACAAAATTTGTTACAATCTGCATAAAATATGGAACCAAATTTTCTTTTCGTTTAATACAAATGTTGTCTATTATATTTAAAACATTGTATTTCACTCTTAATTATTCGCATTCATTAAGAGAATCAACCAGCCGCATTTGGTTTTGATTTTAGAACTCTTTTGATAAACTTTCTT
This sequence comes from Lepisma saccharinum, assembly GCA_022664845.1. NCBI lineage: Eukaryota > Metazoa > Arthropoda > Insecta > Zygentoma > Lepismatidae > Lepisma > Lepisma saccharinum. The sequence continues at coordinate 52,813 of JAGDQP010002150.1, forward strand.
TTACGTCATCTTCTGGAATTTTACTAAACTTCTTAGTACTCATTTGCTAAATTTCATGGTAGAGTTCACTGAAGAGTAATTTTACGTTAAAAACAATTTTAAAACAAGCAAGTGGAATGTATATACAGCTTATACACGTATCACTGTGATTCATTTAACAAAATACATTTTCTTCAACTCTTATCTGAGACGTGCACGTTGTAAACTTTTATATAGTTCTGTGTTTCTATTTATACATGTGTATGTGTTAGTTTTGATGTATTCCGCTGTATCTGTTAGTTTGACGCATTTATTCGAAAACTCTTGGAAGTAAGCCAATGTTGTACTTGTTCACAAAATAGAACCCGATTATTAGTTATCTCCTAAGAGCTATTTCACTTTCTGTTTTGTTGATAATCGGGGAGAAAATAATTTTAAAACGTATTCTAGCCCATGTTCTTCCCCATCTGTCTTCCCATCAACATGGATTTGTTCCAAGGGATTTGTGTGAAACAAATCTTACAGTTCTCCAGCTATTGCCATTAGCGTTTTATTCAGAAAGTAACTTGACATTATTTACTCAGATTATCTCAAAGCGTTTGATTTAATATATCGCATACTCCTTATTCACAAAACAACACAACGATTCAATATTCTGGTTCCTTGGAAGCTCTACTTTCCTCGTGTTTATTCAATAGACAACATAAAGTTTTCATATCTGAGTGCCAATTTAAGCTGTTTAACGGTTCTTTCTAGTATCGCTCAGAGTATCCCCTTAGTTCCTTTATGCTTTACCCTGTATATGGATGACATTTGTGAAAGTCTCATCAATATTCCAACATTCTTTTTCTGTTTCGATGATGCCAAATATTTTCACACCATAGTATATCCCATAGACAGTGTTACTCTGTACAGTTAAAAATTTTATACACGTTGCTAGAACTCTCAGTAAAGTTCATCAGAAAGTATGCTTAAGAGGAAGTGTTTTTTCCCTAGAGATTTTCAACCCCAGAAAGAATTACCGTCAATACTTGTATTGCTCATACGTATACTGAAATACGCATAGAATAGCACAATCTCTATAATGTTGTTCATGTTATTTTGAGGTAACTAAGCAAGTAACATAATTGTTATTTTACCTATTTTTAGCATATGGGAATCAATATGCATTATTTATAATTTTCGTGAGCTACGTATCCCCCTAGATTGGATCTAGCACCCCGGAATAAAATCTTTTAGAAAAAAAACAGCGGTTTTAGTACTTCTTGCAATATTGATTATCAACTGTATCAGACCTCTCATTCCACCTTTTTCTCTTTCTCTGATTCGACGCCTCCTCTTCCTCCGAGTAACTCCCACAAAATTGATACGAAGTCAAGCTTACCTTCTGACGGGCAATTACTTTAGAACCGACAGGATTCCTTTACATGTTTCACCCTCTTGAGTAGGGCCCAGAATTTTATTTACTTGAAATAGTGTGTCCCTCAAGCATCCGTTGAAACGTTTAAAATTGAGTATTGAGGTTTGATTATCTCGAACAACCTTTCCGCCCGATCGTGCTGGCCGAAAGATGACTGTTCAGGAATTGCTACGCTGCTTATACCAAACGTCGTGCCCATACCTACCATCTTGGTCTCTGTGGTGGTAGGTTCACCTCCTAACCTCTGCGAGACAGCATCGGAATTCAATAATTCTAGTTTCACGCAAAAATGTTTTTCTTAATTTCGCATTGTATTACAGTCTTCTCTCTATGGGACTAAGAAAACATATGAAATATGTACTGGTAATCCATGTCCAGCCTATCGTACCGGGTACCGAACTCAAAGCAATGTTCCGTTACATGTTCTTTCTCTTGTTTATAGCAGTCCGTCGCAGAAACAAGAGACGAAGGATGTATAATGTTGTGGAATGTATGTTTTTGGTGCTGCGGACCCTCTGTTATACCTAGCTGCTTGATGTTCAAACGAACAATAGCCGGGATCTGTTGCCAAGTGGCGGCAAATCCAACGTCAGAGGTAAATGTAGTCTCGTTCTGGAAAATTCCTCTAGTTCCTTGTTTCTTCCAGTTTACTGCCCGTGATCTCAAAACAAGCTGCACAGCAATATTTGAAACCTTAACGGTTTTTCCCAAAAGTACAACAGTATTTCTATAACAAAATAGCAAATGCACAATAATCAAGCAAAGATTAAGCCCTATGGAAATAGAATACTTTATCAAAATAATAAGATACGAATTGATTAAATTTCTCACTGAGTATTAAACTGAATAAAATTACAAATTTGAAAATTAACGCATTAAATATTATCTAGAGACACAAGTCACTTCTGGCATACTATCACACCTTGGCAGAAAATAAATTGGAAATTGTGGGTTTATCAAATCTTCAAATGTCTTTTCCACAAATTGTTAAGCAAGTTTGAGATTTCTTTTATCTTTTTTTTTGTTTCAATATTTCTTATTTAGTCTGTAAAATGTTGTCACTTACCATGTAAGTCCCTCGTCGTCCAACTTAAATTTCACACTACTCATACTCTACATTTCGAACAGCTGGTATCACTACTGAGGTTAAGACACTCCCCCGTCCTTTACACGAGAATCATTGCCAAAGAACTGTTTATACTTCATCTCATCTCGAGTTTTGTTTTATCTCCCTTTGGACCATCGATATCATCTTTTCAAACATCGACCCCATCTGCCAGAACGGGTTTTGTTCTACTTCTTTTTCGGTGATCTCTTCGGTCTTCTCACTGCTTGGCTTCTCCGGGGGATGTGTTGTCTAAGAGGCCACTTCCACAGTAGGTCTCTCATTACCCAGAATTCGACTCTTAATCAGTTCCTCCATCTCCACGCACTTTCTCTTATACAAGGCTATTTCCTTTTCCGGGCGATCGAGTTCCTTGAAACATCTCACTTCTACCTGTCTAGCCTTTGCTATGGTAGCTGATAACTCCCCCTCCATTATCTTATTTGAGAAAACGACTGATCTAAATCCGAATCGATACGGAGTGTATTTTGACTTTCTTTCTTCTCGGCCTTTTAGATAAAGAACTTAAAGTCACTTCCTGATGAACTATGTCCTCCCGGGTGGTGCCGAAGAATCACCCCTAATACTGGTGGCACTCCTTCCTGATGAAAGCAATCTGCATCTTCCTCGAAGGCGTACACGCTCACCTCGTATTCTTCATTTTCTCCTTCTGATTGATTAGTTACAGGAATTGTTTTTGTTCATAAGCGCTCAATGACTTAGCTTATGAATCTTCATCACTCGATATGTTATACGAAGCCTCTTCTGCGGGTATCAGACTGCTATTATTACTTTAGTTGGTAGCTTGTTGAAGAGCCTTACGTTTGGCTCCGTTACGTCTCTTACTGTTGTACCATGTACACCACATGGAAATGGACCTCTCCGCGATGGTCCATCTGGAGAACAATGTGTTTCCATACCAGGGTTTTAATGTTCCCTGGCGAATTTTCCTCCTCCACTTTCTCGTTTCTTTACTCTTGATGATAGAAGACTTTTCTATCCTTGTAGTCTCGGAGAATTTCTCAGATGACACTTCGAAATTTCTTAGGATATGAACACCTCGGTAGCCTAAATCCAACTAATTATAAGGCTCGGTGTGCTGCAAATTCTCTTCCAGCCTGGTAACTCTTGGAAGCCGGGGGACTTTGTAGTTGACTTCTAGGCACTACCCCTTCGAGCAACTCCCCCCCCCCCGCGATCACCTACAGCCTTCCTGCTGGTTCACTGAACTTTGCAGTCTTTTCGCTGGCCATCCATTCTCGCGAAGTTTATTCTTCTCACTTCCCTCTTGTTTCGAACGAGAGGTATCTCATCTTCTAAATCCGAATATCCTCAAGCCCAACATGACCCCGTTAATTTTAGTCGTGTTGCCAGTTCTATTTTTCCAGCTTTGTCCACGAAAGTATTTGAAAAAAATGTTGAATTCGCCATTACCATGGCATAATTTTGAGTGACTGCTATAATCTCAACTGTGCCTGTTCGGGCGCCATTTTGTTTTGAAAATGAAAGGAATTGTTGTTCCTGTGCCTGTTTCTGGCACTAACCTTTGGTTTGATAAAAAGGTTAACGTAAAACAGCCCAGGGGTACTGCGAGCAGGCAAACAGCTGCTAATAGCAAATTAAACTTATTACTTTGTTTCTTATTGTTGAGAAAGATTTCCTATAACTCTCATTTTCTCAACGCCACATATAAACAATTAATGACCAGACAGGTAATTAACAATAAGCAATGACTTCCTTCGAACTCCATATAAAGACTAATATTTTTTTACATGAACCGATAAAAGAAATACAGCAATCTATGCAATCGGCATATCTTACACGTGTTGTGGGACATGGATCATTAAGGTAAAATACCTTTTCAATTCCTGTGACAATTACTACTACTTTTGTCGCTCTTTCACATTGCCAACGGCTTTTAGACTTTCGAAAGAACTTTACACATCATGGTCAAGCTAGACCTTGTTTAAATCATTTGGTTTCAAATATTGGCTCTTTAAATTGACACATGATTATCTTTCCTCATCACTACAGAATTTTTTGATAGGCGGTGAACCTAGTGTGTGTTTGACTCCAACATTGATGTTTAACTTATTTCCTCAGTGTACAGTATAACAGTTCTTCGGGAAGGATTTCGCAGCGGGGCAGCAGTATTAATTATCAACTTTATCAGACCTCTCAGGCCCCTTTTCTCTTTCTCTGATCTGGCGAGAGTGACTCCCACAAAATTGATACATAAACCAAGCTTACCTTCTGACGGGCAATTACTTTAGCACCGACAGGATTCTCTTTACATATTTCACCCTCTTGACTAGGGCCCAGAATTTTATTTATGCGACATGGTGTGTCCCTCAAGCATCAGTTGAAACGTTTAAAATTGAGTATTGAGGTTTGATTATATCGAACAATCTTTCCCCCCGATCTTGCTCGCCGATAGATGACTGTTTAGGAATTGCTACGTCAATCGTACCAAACGTCGTCCACTATCAAGATGTTAACCGGGGATCTGCTAGGGAGCTCCCTATCCTAACATTTTGGTCTCTGTGGTGGTAGGTTCACCTCCTAACCCCTGCCAGTACAGCATCGGAATTCTATGGGAATTCCATACACATACGGGAATGTGTATGGAAAACTGGACGACCTTTTTGTAAGTTATAATTACCTTTTTATTGATTCAAGGAGTCTCGTATTTGCCATTGTTTATCTCACATTTGGATTTTGCACATGAATGACTAGTAACTTTAACTTATAGAAATTTAGATAGACAGAATGGCGAATTGTCAATAACTAAATTTCTGGGACGTCGATTTTAGTTTAAATTAGAAAACCAGATTGTTATTTAATTGTTCCCTTATCGATCCCAATCTTAGTTCGTAAGTATAGAAAGATGACCTAACATCAATATCTTGACAATATACCCTGCAGTCACAATGGTACCAAGGCTATGCCCCGAAATTACGTAGCTCTACAAACCGACTGTGGAGGTGAAAATCTCGAACAAATTAAGTAAAACTTTAGCAGGAAACGAGGAATACATCAATAGTATTTCAATAACAAAATAGCAAATGCACAGCAATCAAGCAAAGATTAAGCCCTATGCAAATAGGATACGTTATCAAAATAATAAGATATGAATTGAATAAATTTCTCAATGAATATTAAATTGAATAAAATTACGAATTTGAATTTTAATACATCAAATAATTATCTAAAGACACAAGTCACCTGTAACAGATTAATTTTCTTAATCATGTTGATTACATCACATCTAAATCTATGAAAATCCTAGGTTGAATACATAGGTTTACCTTATTATCAACATTCTTGCGCATAGAATGTCTTATTCTCTGTTTTGCTGATTGTAAATTATGTCTCTCCTATTTGCTCCATAGTATTGTCTTGAGGCTGTACAAAATCAATGAATTTCTGCCATAGTAACTCAGTATACTGGGGATTAAACCCGGACAAAATTGTTGAACTCGAAAAAATTGCACAAAGGGTCCATTAGCCATAAATAACAAGATAATAAAAGTTCCCATCTCCCCCGTGTGAACTAAACCCAATATGGCTACTGATCCAATATGGGCGCCGTCGACACCATTACAAGTCATTTGTACACTATTTCCCTGAAATAATGGCGCAAACTTTGGGAGGTTGTTCTTCATATCAAAACAAGAAGAAAGTTCCTTTATAGAAATTTCAAAGTATGCATAGTTTCTGAAATTCAGACGCTCAAATTTAGCGCGTCGTCGCCTCATATCTCCACAATTAACGAAGTAAGCGGTGTCGGTATAAAGAATCAATATCAAAGTAATAATCAATATATCCATTTTAGTAAGTTTACTATTGAGAAGGTGCCACATAGGCAGGTTTTCAACGTCTTAATTTCATCATCAATGAATTAAAATGGTTTAATAGGGCAGGCATGGAAATCCCATCTAAGCTTTATTCGTCAAGTATAAATATTACTCATATAGATGTGCTGGGTACTACTTCGATTGTGATTTACTACGCCGACACCGCTTATGTAGATAAGGCTTCAGTGACTCAGTAGGAGAGCGCTCACCTCTGGTCCTTGGGGTCATCGGTGCGATCACAGCTCATACAATGTGGGCTTTGTGGTAGACAAACACTGCGTGCATGGGTTTTCTCGGGGTACTACTCTTTCCTCCCACTTTCTTCAATCTACCAATTCTCCCATCAGTATCCATCCGGCCTGAACCAAAGTTGTCTAAATGCCTTAGATAAAATTCAAATTCAACCGCTGACTTCGAATTGTGTCGAGATGTAACGTCGTTTGTGGAGATGCCTTGCTCACTTTAAATGTCTGTAGCTCCGAAACTAAACATGTTTCGAAATTTTTTCAACAAACCTTTTTCTTGTTGGGTCCATTAAGTTGCACCCCCCTACCCACCACCACCACCACCATACCAAATTGTAGAAATAAATAGCCTGCCGTTTTGCACCCAAGTTTCGCGTTTTGCACCGCAACGGTTACAAAGTTATAAGCACATATATTTTTGGGGGGCCAACTTAATGGCAGCCCCACTCAGTCAAATTTTTCGAAAATAGATAGCTTGTCGTTTTGCACCCAAGTTTCACGTTTTGCACCGCAATAGTTAAAAAGTTGTAAGCTCTTTTAACTGAGGGGGGCCAAGTTAATGGCAACCCCCTCAGTCAAATTTTTCGAAAACAGATAGCTTATCGTTTTGCCCCCGTTTTGCACCGCAATAGTTAAAAAGTTATAAGCTCTTTTAGCTGAGGGGGGTCAAGTGAATGGTAGACCCGTACAGCAAAATTTCAAAATTCAGACAGTGGCACATAGTGCAACAGATTGCACTCGTTTTGCACCAAGTTTCGCGTTTTGTACCGCAATGGTTACAAAGTTATAAGCTCTTTTAACTGAGGGGGGGCAAGTTAATGGCAGCCCCCCCCACCCAAATTTCAAAATTCAGACAGTGCCACATAGTGCAACAGATTGCACTCGTTTTGCACCGTTTTACATCGAAGTTTCACGTTTCGCACCGCAATAGGTAAAAAGTTATAAGCACATATATTTTACGGGAGTAGAAAATGATAGTCCTCTAGTCAAATTTGAAAAAGGAGAAATAGATTGTGTTGTGGAATCGCACTGCGATAGTTTTACACCACAATATTTATATTGTTCTTTTTTATTTAAAAGAAGAAGGTTCTTTTTTTCGTGGAGCGAGACAAGTTAATTGGTGACCCGCCTCATTTTATTGTTCAGTAAAAACAAATAGTATTTAGATTACACTCATTTTAGCTTGCTAATTAACAGTAAAGTATTTTCATAGAGTAACTTCTAAGTTAATTAAATTAACACAACAATAGGCTTTCTTATGAATGCGATTGATTGAAGAGGTTAGTGTCGAAGAGATCCAAGTAAATGTTTGGAAGTTGTTTATTAAGTTTAAGATATGTTATTTTCTCCTACAACTTCCGAATTATGTGTTATCTTTGTAAAATTCTCTCTCAAAAGTATCGCGAAGTAAATAATTATCGTAAGTCAGCAACATCCTAGTGCAGTGATACCCAACTTCGTTTTGCCCATGTGCAACATTAAAATGTAGCACGTTCTTCTATGTTTGTGAAAATATATATAGCAAAAGGCCAAAACAAAACAAAAAAAAATAGTTTTTTGGTACTTATAATTCTTAACATGACTTTATGTTATTAGTATGGGTTGCATTCTGTCTTTTCTCAGTTGAGTTCAATTAACTTCATGTATAGATTAAGAATGAGAAATAAAACCCTCTTGCGACATGATTATGGCAAACAAATGCAACATATGTGGAGGCCCAAAAAGGCAAATGTTGCGGGTGAGATCTGGTCCGCGGGCCATAGATTGGGCATCAATGTTCTAGTGTATTAATGTTACAGCCAATCTTTCTTGTGGCTGTATACACCCAGTCAAAAAGTTTAAAATTTTGGTGCGTTATATGCTATGACTAAGAGCGAATAACAGATTATAAAATCCTTCCAACCATGCTTATCCTGAAATAATAGAACCTCATTTGTCTTCTCCCAAAGTTGCAAAGATTCAGCACCCCTGGTCCAGGTGGTAACGGTGCTGACCTCGGATTGGTAAAAGGTAGGCACGCGATTTCGAACTCCACGGTTGACCATCCTGACAGGTTTTCCAGGATTTCCTCGCTTTCATCAGGCGAATGCTGGGGATGGTACCTTAAGTAAGATACTGGCCGATATCTACCCTATCCTCTGCCTAGTTTATCCCGCCCAGAGATAGAGATGCTAAAAGGCAATAAATAAATTTTGAAATTCAGAGATGCAACGAGTTTATAAAACTGCTCATTTAAAGTCTCTGTCTTGCAATTCAATGAATCCTATGGCTTTTCTACTTCATCTTAAATGAAGAGCAGCCGACCGCGATAGTCGTGTTGTCTCAGACTAAAGGCCAGCGTCTCCAATGTTTGGGGCGCTCAAATCTCTGCTGGAGCCTGGATGTTTGTGGATTTTAGAGACATTTAGTGGAATCAAGAAGGGCCGAAGTCATTAGTTACTAAAATGGCCCAAACTACGAAGTTTACAAAGATCTTTACAAACCAGAAACAACTTGCAGCAAGTTATTTGAAATCTATTTCAATGCTGAGAAACTTAAGTGTCCCAGTGCGGGAGCCTATAAATTGTAGTGACTTTTTAATCGCGAGACTTTTCTCTTTCTCAATTTTTTGATCAACAATGCGAACTTACCCTTACTGCACTATGTGTCACTGTCTATATTTGAAATTTTGCAGTGTGGTCTACCATTAACTTGGCTGCCCCAAAATATACCAGCTATTTACTTTTAACCATGGCGCTGCAAAACGAGCACAGGTCAGTACAATATCTTGTTTCCGAAAAAAAATGACTCAGGGAGCGCTACCACTAACTTGGGCCCTCAAAATAGAAGAGCTTATAACTTTTTAACTCTTGCGGGGCAAAACGTGAAACTCGGGTGCAAAAGGAATGCAATCTGTTGCACTATGTGTAATTATCTGATTTTTTACATTTTGCTCTAGGGGAATACCATTAACTTGGCCCTACACAAATTTGAGAGCTTATAACTTTTTAACCATTGCGGTGCAAAGCGCGAAACGTAAGTGGAAAACGGTACACAACGAGCACAGACCGGTACACTATCTGTTTTCGAAAAAAATGACTGAGGGGGGCTACCACTAACTTGGGCCCCAGTAATAAAAGAGCTTATAACTTTTTAACCGTTGCGGTGCAAAAACGCAAAACTTGGGTGCAAAACGGTGCAAGACGAGTGCAATCTGTTGCACTATGTGTCACTGTCTGATTTTTGAAATTTTGCTCTAAGAGGCTACCATTAACTTGCCCCCCCTCAAATACAAGAGCTTATAACTTTCTAACTATTGCGGTGCAAATCGGTGCAACACGGGTGCAAAACGATAAGCTATCTATTTTCGAAAAATTTGACTGAGGGGGCTACCATTAAATTCCCCCCCCCCTCAGTTAAAAGAGCTTATAACTTTGTAACCATTGCGGTACAAAACGCGAAACTTGGGTGCAAAACGGTGCAAAACGAGTGCAATCTGTTGCACTATGTGGCACGTCTGAATTTTGAATTTTGCTGTACAGGTCTACCATTCACTTGGCCCCCTCAGCTAAAAGAGCTTACAACTTTTTAACTATTGCGGTGCAAAACGCGAAACTTGGGTGCAAGACGGGTGCAAAACGACAAGCTATCTATTTTCGAAAAATTTGACTGAGGGGGGCTACCATTAAGTTGCTCCCCCCAAAATATGTGCTTATAACTTTGTAACCGTTGCGGTGCAAAACGCGAAACTTGGGTGCAAAACGGTGCAAAATGGGTGAAAAACGGCAGGCTATTTATTTCTAAAATTTGGTATGTTGGCGGGGGGCCAACTTAATGGACCCTTTCTTGTTTTGATGCGAGGAAAAACCTCTCGAAGTTTATGCCATTATTTCAGAGGCTCACTGCATATTTATTTTTTACTCTTTATCCGATGCATTTACAGGACATGTTACCACTGCATTATCTCCTTACACTTATTACCCAATTCATTTAATATCGCTGGCATTGATTCAAAATTATATGCGCTGATAATGAAAACTTAATACAATGCTCATTTATTGACATTAATTATAGTTTTTTTTTTAAAAAAAGAACAAAGTATATGGATTATAATGATTTTAAAAGTATATCGAGATACTAAGTTAAACGAAGTCAAGGGACCGCGGTGGATCAAGGGTTAAAGCGCTCACCTCTGGCGCTTGGGGTCGTCGGTTAAAACCCTCCTCGTGCCATGTGGGATTTGTGGTGAACAATCACCGTATACATGGGTTCTCTCGGGGTTCTCTCGTTTCCTCCCGTTTCATCCCACTTTTTTCATTCCACCAATCGTCCCATCATCAGCCATCCGGCCTGAGCCAAAGTTGCTGAAAGGTATTAAAAATAATTAAAAAGTCAAATTAAACGGAGTAAAAAGCATTTCAGAAATCAAACATACACTGTAATAACAAGAAATTGGTTCAAATGATGCTGACGCTCTGAGAACGTTAGAAATAATAAGTAAAAAAAAAAAACTTTTTAAATACATTCTTTTTTTAAACAATTCGTACTAAGAAGTAAAAAAATATTTTGGGTTTGCATGACTAAAAAGAAAAGTATGGTGCTCTCTCTCATATAGTCATTTTATAAATTCTTCAATTGGCGCGCTCAGATAAGGAATTCAAACCTAAATACATACAAATTGTTCCTGATTATATTGCTATATCGATATGCATTTGTATGTATTTAGTTTACATTTCCTTGATTATTTTAAAACAAAATGGGTATTTTCAGGCTATTGCATCATTAACCCATGCTAATGTCACACCATTATCTTTCGCAGTAATACATTTACGGCAAAATTGATGTCAGAAATGTGTTTCCCGTAAATTTGTAGACCACAATGACATATTACACGACCCCCTTCCTATTTAAGAAATCAATCGAGATTCAATATGGTTAACGTCAAGATGTCGGCCGTGAAGAACATACCTTCCAACAAATAGTGCCTTCCACCCAGTATCCATTACTATGTATCTGATTTCCATTTCTTTCAGCATTTTACAAATATAAGAGTATTTCCACAATTCTTCTTCACTCTTCAGAAGGAAGAATCTGACTATTATATCATCAACATCTCCAAAAGTAATTGCGCTTTAGTTGCCAAAATCTGCATGTGCACATAATTTGACATTCTAACCATAATGGAAAAAATTAATTTGGAACTCAGATAGTGTGTTTGTTTGTTAGCATATTGTTCGTTCTTTGAAATTAGCTTGCTTCACCACAACAGTCACTATCTGAGTTGCCAGCATTAGAATCGTCAAGAGTCAGATATTTCCGTAAGTAATTCCATGGCAATAATCACATAAACTGGTACACGGTAATCCTACGCACAGACATATGCAACGCACGCGTTCATCAATTTTGCATGTACATGACATTATTTTCAAGAGTAAGTCTGGAAGTCTGGAGACACGGAATTGGAAGCAGCTGCCCATTCAACAGCCCCATCCCCATTTCAGAGGACTGAAATCATACCTGTACTTGATGAATGATGATGATACACTCGCTGTAAGTGGAGTTTGCTGGTATCTGATATTGTTGGAAGTATGGCAAGGTTGAATTTTGAAAGGTGTTGATTTCCCACACAGTTTTGATACATGAGATAACGGCAGGTGTTCAATGTTACCACATCTCAGATGTCCGATGAATTTCTATACTGAAGCTGCAATATCTGCCTAGGATATATTGGCTTGAGTGAACACAGAAACCAGTTGCTGTAACGATTCACTGTCTTAATTTTTTGTATTCAATATAAGTTCATGAAGATACGTTCCAAAAGCAACTGGATTAACAGTCAGCTCCTTTTCGCATGTCTTCAATTGTTAGGTGCTTATCGAGTGTTTGCGTGCATTACAAAATGTCATATCTTGTATTCTTTGTTGGTATGACAATGGTGCTTTCCTTTCCTTTTTCTGGATCTACCTTACGCAGAGTACCAACAGCGTAATGATGCTTTTTCGACCTAGTGATTTGGTAATAAGAAAATTACCAAAATACTCTCACAACTTCCGTTCATGGTGTATCTCGCGTACGCAGCATCTCATCTTTATGCCCAAATTATGTTACCTTCTGCACTAGCTTCTGTGTTGAATACTGACACTCATCCTCGTTTTCCAAAATTTCGTACAAACACATGAAAGCTTGCTGTTTCTCTGACTGTAGGGGCTGACCAATGTTCTTTAACGACTCGCCAGATTCTCGAAACGGAGGTGGAGGAAAATGATCTGGGGTTGCAAAATGTCTTGTAGCATTGTTAGTTGTAACACTGTTAGTGATACACGAGACCAATAACATATGGCAGTAGAGAATTCCAATTTCCCAATAAATTCCAGGAAGAAATTACGGCTTCAGTAGAGAAATTCATCGGACATGTGAGAGGTGTTAACACTGACGATACATTGAACACAGTTTATGTGCCCGTTGTCATGGAATTACTTACGGAAATCCTCTGAGTCTTGACGATTCTGATACTGACAACTGATGATGACTGCTATGATGAAGGAAGCTATTTTCAAAGAACCAACAATATGCTACGCGAAAATAGTGTTTGAAAGTTTAATGCTGATTCATTTCTATTTTTATTACTTATTTCTAACGTTCTTAAAACGTCAGTATCATTGAAGAAATTTGTTGTGTCAGAAGTGTAAGGAGATAGTGCAGTGGGTAACCTATCCTGTAAATGCAGTGGATTACGAGTAAAACCATAATATAAAGCGCATCCCTGAAATAATAGCGTAAGCTTCAGGATGTTATTCCTCGCATGAAAAATGTTTCTTGAAAAAATACGGAGCGTGTGTAGTTTCGGAGCTACAGGCGCTCAAAGTAAGCGAAGTATTTTCACAACTGACGTCATATCTCGACAAAATTACACGTAAGCGGTATCGACGTAGTAAATCACAATCTAAGTAGTGCCCAACACATCTATTTTAGTAATATTTATAATTGATGAATAAAGCTTAGATGGTATTTCCACGCCTGTCCTATTAAACTATATTAATTTCTTGAAAATGAAATTCTTACGTTGAAAGCCTGCCCATGTGACACCCTCTTAATAGGAAATACTGCTCAAAAGAATGTATTAGGTACCGTAAAGCTGGTGGGGTCACTTTGCACCAACGAACTTTTGCCCAGTAATGTCCATCCTTATTTCACCTATCCAAAACTTACATTCTTTCCTACCTTCTATTATATGATTTGCCTACCCGCTGTAGACTTACCGATCTTGATGAATGTTAACGGCTGTACAAATTATATTCTTCCCTTATTTCAGCTACGTATTTCAAGAGCTAATGACTACCTTTACATCAAAACACAAAGATTATCTTTAGAAATCATTCTTAGATTTCCACTTTTTCGCTCACTAACCAGACTTTCCATATTTCATCCTGACTTTTATGTTTCCAAAACTACTTTGGTGAAACTGTGGGAAACGGTGTTATTTTAATGTCATATCTACTACCATTTCTTATTTTTTATTATACTAGCTGGTTTACCCGCCCGTTAGTACGGGGTGAATAAAATATATATGTTGGGAACACTAATAGCTGTACAGCAACAACAACTACTAGTAGCACAACTAATATGAGTATAACTACTACAAAAACTACTAGTAGTAGTAGTACTAGTACTATTATTAGGAGTAATACTTACTCAAATCTTACATATTACATTTTCTTCAAATCTTACTAATTAATTCAATACCAACAACAAATTTAATGTCTTTGCATATATACATATATATGGTGTTACGCAATATAAATATGAATTAAACATTTAAATGCCGGTAATTAAGTTACTAATTATGGTATGCAACAATCAAAATTTAAAAAAGAATCAATATTTATTTATTTCAACGTTCTTCTCAGTCGAAAATGGAAATAATTGATTCATTTCATTGTTATGAACAATGAAATTACAGTTTTTATTAATTAGTTTGCGACATGGACACTTCCGATGACTTAAAATACCTTTATGATCTACTCCTGGACCCAAGGAACACGTATGAAAAAGTTGGTAGATATCGTGCTGGACAAATTTTCAGATTTGTATATTGATTTGTTTTTGTTCACACGAAAGTTTTCTCCTTTTTGTTATTTTGTGTTATCTCCTAGTGTCAAATGGGTACCACGTGATGTATCAAGGAAATGTAATTACAATAAAATAAATACATTTATCTCAGTGAATTAATAAAAATTGTTCCACGTCATTCAATGTTAGTTGCATTAATTTCGTTTAAACAACGTGCAGAAAGATAGAACCATCACTGGAGTTGTTTTGATTGATGTGTTGATTACTACATTTGAAGATGTTATTAATAAACCAAAATTTGATTTTCGTAGTTAATTATGTTCCCTGATGGAAAGTTTTAAACTCTGACATAACGAAGAGGAGTAACTGTCAAAGTTGGAGGAAACGTTCTCTGAAATATTAGATTTCTTGTTTTAATAGAATTTGAGAAATTGGCGTTAATAGGAAAGCTGACAGATAAGATTACACGATAAGAATAATTATTATGAGCTTAAACAGACCCAGAGAACGCAATATCCTCGAGATCCTAATTAGCTCAATTACTCAAATATGAATGTAGTTAAGCGGAAAACAACTTTCGTGAAGCGTAACGTAATCTCTTTGGCATGCCAAATAATGATTGTCAATTCCTTACAATCAATAGCAATCATAACATCAAAACTATGGTACCAGAGTGGCCGAATTGAGAGGGTGGGAGGAAGCACACGTTCTTTTTGTGTATGCTCTGATCTGGTCCATTAAACCGTATAGTTTGTAGTCTACTTCAACATAAACTCCAGGCTCTGTTCTTAAATGTCCGCAAACTCGTTAACAACAATTTATAAATAGCTTTAAATATTAGCGAAATCTAGTTTCTCGTATTGTATGGGACCAATGGAACTGTAAGACTCGTTGAAGGTCACAGAAACAGACAGGCGTGAACCCTACGAAGTGTAGCTACTAGTGTCACCGGATGTGTTATATTGCTCTCTACAAAATTTTGTTGAATATGTTCAAACTGTGGCAGCAGAAACTTATCGTAATATGGTGAGGGCATGGGTGTAGACTCAACTTCAGAACAGAGAGTGAAACAATAGTTTGAAAAATATCATGTCTGCAACCAGCCTCCAAGATGAGGAAAGTAGAGGTCGCAGTTCAAATGAGGATAACAACAAATTTACAGGTAAATTCACACATAACCATCAGGGAATTCGCCGGATAGTTTATCGTTTTCATTTCAAACCATTTTTCCGGAGATAAAAAAAATATCCGCTTATTTTATATCTACTTTCTATGTGCGAAGCTTCGCCTGAATCGTTCATGTATTTCTGTCAATTATTGTAATTTATTGTAACATGTCTGTCATTCATGGTAACTTTTAAATATTTTTATAAACTATCTACGGACTAAGTATAGTTATACAAAATATAATAGCTGAGACTGTTTCCGTTAAGTCACCATTAACACACAAAGTAACGCATTGCCAATTCTAAAGAGCTTCACTCGCTCTCGGTCGCTTAGTTCAATTAATTATTTGAGAACTTCTATGATAATTAGCAGAGAGAAGATACGAAGAACTACTAAAGGTACAGTATACCAAACTACAAGAACATATTCATTCTGTTTTCTTCATATGCATTCCTAATTTCTTTCGCACTCATTTCAGTTTCATTTCGTCTTCTATTAATCATTCATTTATTTTTAGTTTAACTTATATTTATATAATAGCCTTAATTATCCATTCTCGATAGTAGAATCACTAAAATTGCTGCCTAGAGATGAGAATATTAATGATGCCATTCTGATACATCTTTCTCTCATTTTCCACAACACACCAGCTAAATAATATCTCGAATTCATGCCAGGGCAGTTAGATTTTATCAACGCTGTTTTCCACAATCAGAAAATTCAGGATAAATCGTTATATGAATCGTTTAAACAATTAGAATATTTGATGTATGATAAAATTAAACAATTTTGGAATCTACCAAGAGGTTACGCTTAACTTGTATTCCACAGTTTAATAAGGATAAAATTGATTATATGGACGATAACAGCAGTTTCGAGCCTCATTTTTAGTTTGTGAAGCTAATCACAGTTGGCACCTCGTTTCATAAAACATTGGCAGTAATCGTATTATAAGTTATACGCTGCAGAATACAATGTGCATAATTTCATATCAGCCACAGCCGACCAGTGTGTGATAAATGGATTAGAAAATTCTGAAAGTGTCCTCCAATCTAAACTCCTTGTAGTCATGGGGATGATAGATGTAGCATAAATTATGTATATTTGTCTCACAATCAGCTATGAAGGAATATATCATCGTGAGAGATGTTGGCAAACGTCAGACTAGCACGCCCAGGAAGTTCATATCTTGTTGAATTAATTGCGAACATTGAGGTACGAAATTGCAGACGAACACGGAATTATGGGTAAACATTAGTGAGACCATCGGAGGAAAATTTATTGTAGGAATCATTAAAAGGGCGAAGATTCGAGACGTTGAGGCAGCAATGCTGAGCGGTTGAAAGCATAACCGAAGTCATACTTAGCACAAAGAATCAAACAACTGCCTAAACAGCAAGACACATGTATACAAGGAAATGTGAACTATCAAATAACATATTTGCTTGCTTTTCAGAGTGGCATGTTTAGAATGTAGTAGGAAGTATTGAAATGTAGATTCTTTCTATAACGAAACATCCCGTAATTTTCACAACACGAAGAATAGAGTAGTAAGTAACATTTTAATTAGAGCAATTTATTTATTTCCAATTCTACATGTTTCCATAAATTCATGAGTAACGATGAAAACTCGTGGCAGCTGCCTACTTCAATATGTGATAAATGAAAGGGTTAGTGATAGAGGTGGCGAACCCTCATGGAAAATAAGAGTATGACGAATTGTAGACGGGGTGTTAGATGGCGAAGAGGAAATGTCAGGCACACCTTTATAAAATTATCTGCGTAGATTAGTCTCCCTCTCTCAATTGTACATAAATTCCAATAATAATATTACAATTCGGATCCACTGTCTTCATTTGTCTCTGGTATCATTAATTTAATTATTCTAGTGGTCAGATGGTGTGAATGCAAAAGTTTTTTCTGATATCTGCAAAATAATTGAAAATATTTTAGCAGCGCCACAAAAAAGACATTGAAAAAGACTGACACTTCGGAGCACTTTTATTCGAATAACGACTGTCTCTGCCTCATTAGTAAGAAAGGTCAGAACTTAATAACTATTTTACAAGTATAATATTAGATGACAGTAACAACAGTATCAATTGTAATTTTGTATTACACCTAACTGGAAAATAATAAATTGTAAAATGCCTGTTCCGGACTGACAGTTGTGTAACCTATAGGTTTGTATTGACTGATAAAACATTTGTTTGTCTGAAATTTCATGGGCCTTGAACACGTATTCTTAATATCATAAAGACCATAAATTATATGTAATACTGATTTTCTCTCAGTTTATAGGGATAAATAGTTTGAGTGAAATAAAACAAAATGAGTTCCGGACTGACATGTTCGCGTTTCGGACTGACACTATGCGATTTTAGGTCCCTTGTAAGAGTAGCTAACAATAAAGGGCATAATATCTCCACTTTGTCCGTGTTTATTATTAAATATTTGTTTCGAATGAATTAAATCACGCGTTTGTAAGCTTGGCCATGACTGGAAAGGAGCGAAGGTATTGAACACTCATATCCAAAAGAAATGAGAGACGGAAAATTGTACTGAGTCTAAAATTTGTGCAAGCTGACAAATGAAATACTACACGTTGCAAGTACAACATACGGAATCAGAAAGTAAAAACTGCATGGAATGTTTTTTCGTTGTTATCATGTGCTTCAATTTTACATAAATTTGTGCTCTAGAATTTACTTTTGTTATTTTTGTTTATTTGCACTTACGATTGTTTTGCGAAAGTTAATGGACACTACGAAGAGTAACAAATGCAGCATTTAGTAGAAATCTTTAGGCTGTTTTAGCTCATTGCTTTTTTAAAATACAATTTATGATATTTGGGGTAAAAACAAGTAGTTTTTATTTGGTTCGTACCATGGGATGTTATCTTATTCTAATGCGCAATCTCTCCTACCCATGTAAGCAATCTTACCTACCCTAGTAGGAGAGTGTGCGTAAATTAAGGGTTTTGCAAAATCCATTCTCATTAAGCATACAATGATTTATATCAAAGATTAATAGAATGTTATTGTATATAAGATACTAAATAATATCTGGTGTAGTAAAAAGTAATCCATTATTTTGCCAATAGATGGCTTCAGTGATCTGTAGCTCGCGTTGTATAAGTCCGATCGGGTTCAACGAGATGGCGTTGAAACGATGAGATTGTGTACTACAAACACTGTTCAGATAGTTGTCATGAGTTGACTCAGTGTTGTGTGAGCGCGCGTCAAAATGGACACTAGCAAAGAGAAAATACGCTATATTTTACAGTTTTTCTTCGATAAAGGCGAAAACGCAAGTCAGGCGGCTGCAAATGTGAATAGTGTTTATGGTCCTGATACTGAAACAGCAAATCACGCGCAATTTTGGTTTCGTCGATTCCGTGCCGGTAATTTTGACTTCAAAGATGTACCACGCACTGGAAGGCCACGTGTCGAAAATGTCGATAAAATCATGGACATTGTCGCGTCCCACTGTCATGTAAGCACTGTTTCGATCGCCCAAGAGCTAAACATTGCACAAAAAACCGTGTGGAACCATTTGCATAAGGCTGGATACAAAAAGAAGCTTGATGTATGGGTGCCACACGAGTTAACGCAAAAAAACCTCATGGACCGAATTTCCATCTGCGGATCGCTGCTGAATCGAAACAAAAGCGACCCATTTCTGAAGCGGTTGGTGACTGGTGATGAAAAGTGGATCACTTACAACAACGTCACGCGAAAACGGTCGTGGTCGAAGCACAGTGCGCCGGCGCAAACGGTGCCCAAGCCAGGATTGACGGCCAGGAAGGTTTTGCTGTGTGTTTGGTGGGATTGGCAGGGAATTATCTACTATGAGCTGCTCCCCTACGGCCAAACCCTTAACTCGGAACTATACTGTCAACAATTGGACCGTCTGAAGGCAGCAATCGCCCAGAAGCGCCCAGCTTTGGCCAATAGGAGAGGCATTGTGTTCCACCAGGGCAACGCCAGGCCACACACATCGATAGTGACTCGCCAGAAGCTCCGGGAGCTTGGTTGGGAGGTTCTTATGCATCCACCTTATAGTCCGGACCTGGCCCCGAGCGATTACCATCTGTTCCTGTCCATGGCGAACACGTTTGCTGGTGCAAAATTCGCGTCAAGAGAGGCTTGTGAACATCGACTGTCTCAATTTTTTGCTAATAGGGACAAGGGCTTCTATGAGAGAGGCATCATGATATTATCTTCCAAATGGCAACACGTTATCGAACAAAACGGCGCATATGTGACCTAAATCGGATCATTCTAACTATGGTAAGTCAAGCCTTCAATGTCATGCAAAAATAATGGATTACTTTTTACTACACCAGATATATTGTGTAACTTTTGAGACGCTTGCATCAAAAATAGATTTTTAGTGTATTTTTCTTGAATTGTGCGCAATCTCCCCCGGTTTTACAATATCTTAGCTTTCAAATGACATATAGTTTGTAATTTGCTGATGTATTTGATTTTTTTTCCAGCAAGATTGACATTTACGTGGAAATTCCCTTATCCATTACCAAAGTAATGTTCTGATTATAATTTTTCGCTCTTAACTTTCGGGTCTTCATTATAAGGAGGTCAATAACAGCTCTACCTCAAGATATGGCTTCAAGCTTGAATTTTAATAGACAGAAACATAAACTTAAATAAATTATGTATATTACTGATAATCTTGTGAAGCCACCAATATATTTTTAGCTTCTTTGAAATTCTTTAAAAATTGGTAGAAAACACAAAAAAATATTTATTGATGGATTCTTTAAGCCATGTCAAACCGAATGCACAGAAAACGACATGATTATATTGAATTTCGCTTCAGTGTACATTAAAAGAAAGAAACTGTCGTAGAGAAAACATATACACACAACTGTTGATGGGCTGGGACGTAAATTTTATTACAGTTGGCCGATCACAAAACTCGTTATGTCCGATCTGTCACTTTTCCAGAAATGAAGAAGAATGAAAAGGGTTTTGTAGGCTTCTTATCTGGTAATGAATTTTCTCGTTAAAATTTAAAAGATAAATAATGAATTTTCAATATAACCATATACTTATATTGAAGAAAAACATTATGAAGAATCAAACGATACTAATATATATTATTTAAAGTATATTTTTAGAAATAATGAGTTTTGGAACTGGACGACTCATTTTAAACCCATTCATGTAAATTTGGACACAATCTTTGTATTTTACGAGTAAATATTTCACGAGTAAGTTGTGTAGTCTCAACATAAACAGCCATATTTAGTGTAAAGGTTACTCAAATGCGTATTCTAAAGTTTATCTATCAGTGCACAATATTTTCCTTCAACCACACGTTATTTTGTCATACAGAGCTTTCATATTTGTAACATTTTCTGGTAATAATGACGAAAGAATGGTAAATAGAATGGTAAATACAAGTTAATTTTTAAATTAAATAATTAAACTACCGTGTAACTTTTCAAAATGTATTTGGTTGTTCCACGTTTTGCATTTCATGGCAATTAACTGCCACGTACTAAACACTACTGGAAGCATCAAATAAATCATACCAAAAAGATTTGATTTAAGCTTGAATAATCTAAAAAGCAATGTTTTTCATGCTCCAGTTGCAAATGTTAATCAAACAACAAGATATGAATCCAACCACTAATAATTGGTAAACACATCCCTTGTACGAAACATCTAATTAATGTTTAATAGTAGTTAAACATATTAACACACTGGCAAGTACAGAATACGTTAATAATGAACCCATGGAGAAATGATTTCAGGGTAGATATTGATTTAACTCCGAGAAAACTTCATGTTTGACTGGGTGTACGCGTAGAAATAGAGGCCATTCCATAAATAGATGCAAATGAAATTGTTTATACTTTGTTAACCACAAATGGTGGAAGTAAAGTGACAGATTTAATTATCTTTGCATTCGTTGATTACAATTTTATTATTTCACCTACCAATTTCACGTATTATTTGATTCCAATATTACATTCAGCTTCGTGCACAACTTCTTTTTCATAGCTATGCTTACTACGTTCTTTCACTTTGTTTCCTTTGATTTTCTTTCAGAAGCAGTTCTTGTTCTTAATATTGTTCACTTCGAAGCTTGTATGTGTATGCTTTGCTTACATAAACAAAATAAGTCAAAACGACATGAAGGGTTTAAAGATTATAATTATTATGTAATTCCTATCAAAATTTACATTTTCATCTAGAAATTTCCCCTCACATATTCAGAAAAAACTGTGTGTAAATTTAACTATTTTGCTTTGTGTTACCCTAATTATGTTAAAGTTTACTATGACACGAGTCTCAAAAGAACTACACCTAATTTTGGAGTTCGTGATTAAAATCCTAGTAGTTAAATCAATGTGACTGGTGTGGTACAGTGTGGTATAGTACCTAAAGATAAACATATTATCTCTACAATATTTCATTCCATAATATCAATAATTAGAGATTGGCATTAAAAATGACAAGATGAATTTGAATTTAGTTCCTAAAGCATTTAGGCAGCTTTGGCTCAGATCACATGGATGATGATGGTATGAATTGGTGGACGGGAGAACCCCGAGAAAACCCAAGTACACGGTGTTTTCCACCACAAAGCCCGCATGGCATGAGTAGGGAGCGAATCGACCACCCCTAGCATCAGAGGTGAGTGCTGTACCAATTGAACCACCCTGGCCCGAGAACACGAGGTGTAGTAAAATAGAAAATTATGACCTATTATGCGGAGTAAACCGATATCATGTGTCAGACTTTCGAAGGTGAGTACCGTTGTCACAATCCCAGACGATGAGCGGTTCTGTTATGTGTTTTTAGTTCTGGAGTTGCTGTGATTAGCCTGTTACCATAATCCATTTCAGCCAAGGACCGCTACACCTAACTTGTAGGTACGTAGCAGTTTCCTTGTGGTTGAAGGTGTTTATGATTTGTACCGCTATATCGCTTGCCTCTTAGTTAGTTGGACATACTTTGATACTCATATGCATCTAAAGTTTCGCATTTCATCGGTCACTTGCATTTGCGAAAAAAAAGAAACCTAAATTCCTTTCACACATTCTCCACGATTTTTACAGTTATTTCCACACTTTTAATAGGACTGGTCACCCAGCCGCCATTATCGGGTCTTTTGGAACTCCCAGAACTATTTTGGCATCAGTTTTTGTTTTTGTACATGGCAGCATGGACCACTCATTTACACACACTTATATATGGTTAGCGTGACTCATGTTCATGTACACTTGGTGTTGAGATGAATCCTGCCTCAAAGTGTTTTGCAACGTTACTTTCATCAGTCAAACACACTCAGAAAGAGAATCAGTTTGTATTTTTCTTCTATCTAAGCGAAAGGAGTGTAACAGTCGTCTAATTTCTCAGAACGTTGTAAGAAACATTGACGTGTTTAAACATGATATTTCCGCATTATTGAGAAGCGTTCCATATTAAGAAAATTGTTGTTTCGCAGAAGCTTTGTATTATTATTATGAAAAGGCACTAAGCATTCTCGAACTGTCTCAGTTACGCAGTTACGCAAATAAATAAATTACCTAGCGACCAGTAGTTCAACTCTATATTAGACATCTTGTTATCCAACAGAACAGGGGTCTAGATTAATATACAGTTAATCAAACCTGATCGACATCATCCTCCTCTTAAAATTCTATTTGAGTGTGACATTGTGAGTGACTTATTAAATTCTAAAAACTCTAATGAATCTTCTGAAAACAGGGAGAATTATTATTATTTCCCCAATGCTAATTTTGATGCCATTGTATCTGATCTGACTAGACTACAGAACTACGTAAACTCACAAGCTTATTCCAATATACAAGGGTTTATTGAAGTTTTGATTCAATACGTCTACAATAGCTTTAAGCAAAATGTATCGAAAATCGTACATAAAACTGAGCACAAATTATACAAAAGTCCATGGATGAACAAGGAACTTAAAAGTTTAATAAATGGAGAGCAAGGTATTGTGATCAAAATTAATATCCTCCACAAAACCCATACTGAAATGTTACCTATTTTTAAATCTTTCTCGCTTAATATTATATATTTCAATTTATAGGATAATGTGAATAATGTGTTTTTAATCATGTTGTCATTAGTAATTAACATTTTTCTTGTAATAATCTAACTATTTTAAGCTTTTGCCAAAAGTTTTATAACATTATTTCGTATATTTTAGTTATGGCGTCTGTGGATTTCTTTGAAATTTTACCTTTCTTGAGTTTTCTTTGTATTTAAAAACGGGAAAATCCCGATTCTAATGTAAGGTAAAGAAATGTGTCGCGACTTGCCGACGCTATCCTTTGCATCAACACTCGATTTTCAGTGCTCTATATTTCCTTATTTGGTAGTATGTACGGGAATACGTCATGACGTATGAAAGCCCTTTGTACTCTGTAGATGTTAATAAGGTCGATTCTGTGTTATAGTCTCCTTTATATATGTAAGCTTTAAGAGTGATCAGTCTGGAGTTTTCGCGCAATGCATTATGGGTCAACAAACCATTTTATACTACTGATTGGTGCGCGGAAACTCAGACCGAATCTGACCTTCAGAGAGTTAAATTCATGTCTTATGTACCCACAACAACATAGTTTTTCGCGGGTCAATCACTAGTCGAAGTTGTCACTCATCATAGTACTTTGTTATAAACTGTTTTCCGTGGATTCAATCACTTGCCAAAAGTTGTCTACAAACCATTTCTTATAAGTTGTTGCTCATCCAAGTTGTTATACAAGTTCAAAAACTTAAAAACACGTAATACCGTTGTTTCTGTTAACACCGGTAAATGTACCATCACGGGGCGGAGTAATATATACCGTCGTCGTTGCGGCTGAACTTGCATGTTATGTCGTAGTAACCATGCCTAAGCTGTAACTGAGCTGTGTAATCTCAAACTGCATAAGCGTATGGTTGCCAAATGTTCGATTTGTGATGTTCTATATGTGTAAATCTATTTCACGCCATATAACTGTGAATTGCTTTGTGTGCATCAGTTCAGCTGACGCTGCCTTATAAACAGCTGTGCACCCAACCTCTACAGTGAAGTGGAATATAAGTCAAGTGTTGTTAATCATACCATATATTTCAGCAATGACAGTGCTAGTGCTAAAAACATCATTTGTGGCAGTATTGTTTCTCCCTCACCTGGTCCTGGAAGGAAAGTAACTCGAGGTATGTCATCTTCTGGAATTTTCACCGTGGGAACAACATTCTTTGTCCCCTCCCCTATTTACTTTCTTCAAGACTGTACTGGAGTCTGCTATGAAAGTGGATCAGTGGAACAAGGGCAGGTGAGTACAAATATAAAAATATTATTGGCCAGTTTGTGTGCGTATGCGATACTTCACATTAATTGAACTTGAACTTAAAAATAAAAAATACAACTATTACTTTTTTATTACTATAGTTTGTTCAGGGTCACAAGACCCGTGCGCTGGCGTGAAAGATATTGATGTTTGCCAAAAGATATGTAACCCTATGTCATTCTCATTACGTAATTTCTTATTAAAATGTCGTTTAAATGTATTTGAATGTTTATGTCCACCTAAATAAGTTTGCATGATAGATTTAAGCACTCGAATCATAAGGTAGTGATATTATTATCGTTCTGTTTACTTTCAATGACAAACTTTAATCATGGATTTTCCTCAGTCCATCACCTTTCGACGGCGAGTAGGATTAAATGTTAACGTTCGTAATTATAATTTAGTTAAGAAATACCAACCCTACTGTGATCCCTACACGAATCGATGTGGAAGTGTTGTAATTTCAAAGGGTGGTTTAAAATTGCTTAATTGATTCTCGAAACCAGTCATATCAATCTGTTCCGATCCACCCATGACTTTTCTCAATGCTTAGCGTGTAAGGTAGATTCATTCGTTTATGTCATCTCTGATTCGGTCGCGGCTGTGTAAGGTGACATGGGCGAAAGAGAAGGGTCAATGTTTTAGGAACGGTGACAGTATTGCAATGTCCAAAGGTTAGTTGGTCTAAGGGGATATTAAAACTAATATTTAATTGAAACTAACTGATTTTTTTATTTACGTTAAGAATGAAGACAGAGTAACATGAGACTTGAGAAGAGTGATTGAGAGTGATTTTACGGTGACAGACCAAGAGCGTTTACACCAAATCATATCAATGATGATTGCTAGCCTATGACTTAGATATTTCCAAAACAAGTCTGTTTTTGTCACCGTGTCCTTGCAATTTCTATTTTAGTTTAATGGCTTTTTAACAAGCTTTTTATGTTTTCAAAATGCACAATGCTTTTTGCTATATGAGATTCTTATAATAAAATTTCATGCAACCAAGATTTGTAAGCAGTACAGAATTCATTTATAATTGGCATTTTAGGTGTATTTGATATTAATTTACACAAAGACAATACAGTATTTTGTTAAGTACAAAAACTGGGTTAAAACTGGTATGATAAATTCCCATTAGAGGCGAAAAGAAACTAAGTATATGTACAAAGCTGCTAGAAAAGACTATTGCAAAAGATTAGAAGATGACTTGCTGCGAAATGGTAGCTGGGAAATGCTGCGAAATATTTTTTAAGTTTATTTAATAAAAAACGTAATCAATAATATCAATCACAATGAAACTTTATTAAACCAGAAGCCTTTAATTGTCTAAGCACTCAGTTAATATTTTGAAGATAGCTTCAATATTCAAAAAGGCAATTTGATACTCGATTCTCAATTTAATGTGAACAGTAATGTCATAAATATTCCTAACATTACAATTAATGAAGTTAGAACAGCCACAAAATATATATGAAAAAAATCATACGACGGTAGGAAATGATTTTACGAGTAAACCAAATTACGTACTAAAAGAATGTTCCCAATACCTGGCTCCAATTTTGATTGACAAGCAAACACACTGATGGGTCAGAGAAAACTTATAATTTTTTTGTATTCCATCTTGATTGGAATGTGAAAGTATGTGCACATGCAAATTTTGGCCACTCGAGGGCGATTGGTTTGGGAGATATCGATGATACAAAAGTCAGATTTCGTCTGTGGACACTGAACGAAAATTGCGGAAATACAGCTCCTATTTTAAATTACTGAAAGAAATGGAAAGCAAATATACTGTAATTTGTACTGGGTGACAGACACTACCTGTTGGAGGGTATGTTCATGATGGCCGCCATCTTGAAGTCCGCCATAATGAATATCGGTTGTTTTTTTTAAATGGGAAGGGGGTCGTGTAATATGTAACTCTAGGCTAGAAGTTTACGGGAAATACGTTTCTGAAGTAATTTTTGCTCTAAATTTATTATTTTCGGAGATATTTGAAATTTATACTAATATGGGGTAATTAATACAGTAGCCTGAAGACTCCGATTTCCTTTTGAAATAACAACACAAATGAAAATCAAATGTATTCACATTGTTCCTAGGTATAGTGTCCTATCGATGTGAATAATTACCATCATAGTCGCCATCTTGAAGTCGGCACTATTGAATATCGGTTGATGTCTCAAATGTGAAAGGGGTCTTGTAATATGTCATTCTGGGCTAGAATTGTATGGGAAATACGTTTCTGAAGTCTGTTTTATCATAAAGTGATTCCCGGTTGAGTTGATGAGATGTAGTATTCGAATGGAGTAATGGATTAAATATCTTTGAAACACGCCTTGCTATTTCAATGGTTAAATAATGAAAACTTAAGTTTTCATCTTCCTAATTAACCCCATATCAGCATCTTTGCATATCTCACTCTTGTCAATACCCTTATTTTTTTCTGTAGTAATCCATTTTATCAATATTATTTTCATCCAGAACCACATCAGAACTCTTGCCAAAGACCAGACCAAAGATTAGAGCGAAAACACTCAACGAATATTTAGAACATATACTAATAGTAGTTTTTAAATCATACTACAATCAATTTTAAAAATACAGATCAATTCGTTTTTAAAAAAGACATTCAAATATCGTACGAGTGGATTGTGGAAATATAGCATAGCTAATTCAGAAAATATCCTTGAAATGTTTTTAAAAAACGATACAACCACGGCGGAAACTTCTGAAACGTAAGTTTAAAGATATTTTCCTGCTGGACAATCTAGGTGGGCATTTAAGATAATTTGGATATAAAAAGTGTAAGATAGAAGTCATATTTTTTTTACAGTAACATGAAATCGACATTCGTTCTTGAATTTGGGTTTACGTTGGGTGTACCAGATCTCCAATTTTGATTCATCTGGAGCATATGGACAGTATAAGTTGTCTCTTACTCTCGTAGTCAGTTTTGGTAATTCATTTTTCTTTTTTTGACACGTCAATCGTTATTACTTGATGAGAGAAACATGGTAAAAAAAGTGCATTTTTTTAGTTGTTTAGGTTGCTAACGAACTTTGTATGGACGTAGTAATCTATTTAATCAATGTCCACAGAGAGAAGAATTTCACCAACATACAGAATACCGTATTTGAATCCCTGGCTGGACCGTACAAATCGAGCGCTGTATATACAATCAGGTACTGTGGTATGGTAGCAAACGCCAGCACGTGGTGAGTTACAATAGATGCGCTGAATCAGAAAAGCAGGTTTCAGTACATAAGAAAGCATTTAGCTATTCTGACATTGAGAGCGTGAAAAATCAGTGTCTGTTGGAAGACTATGAATGCGTTAAACGTTTCGTTAATACTCGTAGCAAATGCAAGAAAGAGGGTTACGAAGCGTCTACTGTTTTTAAAGCAGAAAGAGAATTAGCTGAGGAAATGTACGAGATTCTCAAAAGTTATACGTCAGAAACTGCAGAAAGAGACTTAACATTAGATATTGACCACACTGAACCACCGCAAGATATTGATTTATCTAGTGATTCAGAGGATAAATTCCCAGATACATTTTTTTTTCTGATGAAGAGTTTAGTGATTCACCAGACTCGTATGTACCATCTCCGAAAAAAAAAACTAGAGACATAGCTTTTGAAGAAAATGTGAAAATCGTGAATTATTGGCTGCTTCCAGGAACACCAAAACGCCACAAACAGAAATATCGCCATAGATCATGGAACTCGATGAAACATAGTTTTACGACAGTTGCACAGAATGAAGGCCTATGTTGAACGTGAAAAAGCATTCAGGGACAAGGTGGAGGAAGTGAATAAGTGCACTTTTGAACACTTCCACCAGCAACGATTAGTGAATCATATAGTGAAGGACAGTGATTTGCAAAAAAAAAAAAAAAAAAAAAAAAAAAAAAAGGAAAAAAAAAAAACGAGAAAAAAAAAAAAAAAAAAAAAAAAAAAGATGCAACAAAGAAAGCGCGTGAGTTACAAATAGGCGAAAATATGTTCAAAGCAAGTTTGTGTTGGCTGCATCGTTTAAAAAAAACTATAACATACTGAGCCGTAAAATTACAGCGTTTGTGACAAACCGACAAATTCGAGATTAAATTCATCATGATCAAGTAATTCAAGATTTTAAACATGAATGTCAATTAATCATGAACAATTCTGGTGATAATCACATATACAACGCGGATGAATGTGGTTTCAACAAAGACATGCCAATGGGAATAACATTGGAAGTTAAAGGTACATCTGGAGTACAGGCTGCCGTACAGTCGAAGAGTGCAACCACACATTCGTACACCATCATGCCCATAGTGTCTAAATCAAGTAAACTAATGCTAAAATTATTTGTAATTCTTTATGAACCCACTGGCATAAGTAAAAGGTTGAAGAGAAGATGTTCAAGCCTGAAAATTTAGTTCTTAAATGGAATTCGTCTGGAAAGATGACAAAAATGTTATTCTCTTCATTCTCAAGAGAAGCTGTCCTTCCATACTCAAGTGCACGAAATCTGCTTCTTCTAGACTCCTACGGTATCCATAACGACACAGAAAATATTAGAGAAATTCTTGAAGCACAACATAACGACCCTGCCAAACTGACGATAAAGATAATACCAGCAAATACAACATATGAACTTCAGCCTCTCGATCGATATTTTTTACGCACGTATAAATATATGATACGTGACTTATCACGTGACACTGCTTTCCACCAGTCGGCTGGCACCTTGCAGCAGCGAGATAACATTCTGAAATTACAGTTGTTGGCATTTCAATAGTTCCTTTCTCCATGATTTGAGCGCGGACGTCAGTATGGATGAGTTTTGGCTGGATTAGCTGTAAGAAATGAAAACCATTTTGAGAACACAACTGATTACTGCTTCAATAATTTGAACGGACATTTTTATAAGTGTGAACAGCAGTTATTCGCTGTGGATGGTGTACATAGGTGTGCTTTGCACACTTTTTTGTGGACTATCATTACTGCAGTGTGTATGTTCCAGACTAATTGTCATTGGTGATGTTTGTACAGATAGCATAAACGCAATGTCAAGAAAAGTTTTTTTTAATGACAAAAAATATTACTTCTGTATCTTCTTTATTTATACCATACTAGGTCTTATGTCCTTCCGTTTATGTGAGTATAAAAATGTGTTGTGGACAATAGTGATAATGTGCGAATTTGAGAACCATTTGGTAGTTATATCACGAGATATGGGCATGTAGTGTACAACTTGGGACCCGATATAGCCTATGGTCTACCCCCACTCAAATGATGAATCCATGCAAAATTTGATACACATTAGTTTAACGGAGCAGATTTGACGACTGTTTCTGGTGGTTCTGTTGAGAAACTTGATTCTTTATTTTATATACATTGAAGTCAGCCAGTTTACGATCTCTATATAATCAAACGAAGGCCAAAGCAGAAGTTGATGTAGATAGGTCTAGCAATATGCCTTTGGTGAATGACAATTTATTTTATAGTGTTCCCAACAAATTCGGAACGTACATTGGAAGGAGAGGAAAGGAGAAAAAGACAAGGACCAATACAAAGTGTGTTGTAGATGGGTCTGACTCTGCGAATGTGAGATCCAACAAGGTTCCTGATCGGTCGTTCATGAACTACAATATCTGAATATACGCATCGGAAGAAGATATATCGCTCGGTCTTTCAATAGTCAAGAGAAAAACCCATGTAAAATTTGATGTAGAGTTATCTAACAGTTTGGATTTATATAGCACAGATACATAAATACACATACAATGCATCCTGGTAGAACAAATATATCTAGAAACGCTTAACATGGAAAACATCTACGTATTATTCATGAGTACTGTGTAAGCAGCTGTCTTTTACAGGGGGTATGCTTATTGTGTCAGAAAAGAAGCTTGTAATAGACAGACGATGTTGATGTTAATTTTATAAGATTTCATTTTTTTACATGAGTAATAGTGCACAAGTGCTAAACAAATTATACAAATCGATTTCCACACTATATTCACATGTCATAATCGCTGTTATTCCCTGCGATATTTAAAAAAGAAATGAGTTTTTCGAAGCTATTACCCCCTCTAACACCACATTACTTTAACTCTTACATTAATACATGTACGACAAAGCTGACTTCAGAAACGTATTTCCCGTACAATTCTAGCCCAGAATGACATATTACACGAACACCTTCCCATTTAAAACAACAACCGATATTCAATATGGTCGACCATGATGGTAATTATTCACATCGATAGGACACTATACTTAGGAACACTTTGAATATATTTGTTTTCCATTTCTGCTGTTATTTCAAAAGGAAATCGGTGTTTTCAGCCTATTGCATTAATTACTTCAACTTTCCCTTATCTCCGAAAATAATAAATTTAGAGCAAAACTGACTTCAGAAACGTATTTCCCGTAAACTTCTAGCCCAGAATGATATATTACACGACCCCCTTCCCATTTAAAAAATCAACCGATATTCAATATGACGGACTTCAAGATGGCGGCCATCATGAACATACCCTCCAACAGGTAGTGTCTGTCACCCAGTACAAATTACAGTATATTTGCTTTCCATTTCTTTCAGTAATTTAAAATAGGAGCTGT
Source organism: Lepisma saccharinum (assembly GCA_022664845.1). Taxonomy (NCBI): domain Eukaryota; kingdom Metazoa; phylum Arthropoda; class Insecta; order Zygentoma; family Lepismatidae; genus Lepisma; species Lepisma saccharinum. The sequence continues at coordinate 84,591 of JAGDQP010002150.1, forward strand.
ATTTCCGCAATTTTCGTTCAGTGTCCACAGACGAAATCTGACTTTTGTATCATCGATATCTCCCAAACCAATCGCCCTCGAGTGGCCAAAATTTGCATGTGCACATACTTTCACATTCCAATCAAGACGGAATAATAAAAATATAAGTTTTTTCTGACCCATCAGTATGTTTGCTTGTGAGTTATTTAATGTTTCACTTAAGCAAGGTAAATATTCAACTGAGTGGACCAGCCTTCATTATTCCCGTCTACAAATGTGGCGATGATTCCTTATTATCAAACTATAGACCAATTACAATCTTAAATCCCGGATATCGCTGTCCGGGACAAAGTAAACGTTTAATGAACTCTGAATTCTGATTGGTGGAAATGAGAGACGAAAAATGAAAAGTTAATAAGATGTGAAATCTGATTGGTTTTTACGTTTAGACTGATCTCCTTTCTAAGTGTTAACATTGACTTTGGTTAGTTATGTTGTAATGTCTGAAGAAGGAGCTGTTATATCACTGAAACAGATACACAGTATTTAGTGTTTTTGTGTTAAATGTAATTGCCTTGTCAGCTTTTATATAATAAAAAATCCCAGAGAAGATTTTGGATAACACAACTCAAAACTCTTATTTTATAGAAAGACTCAGTTTTATCATACACTTTTGCAACACTCGAAAGCACAAACTGATAACAATCTTTAACAAAGGTGCTGTACTTTTAAATAGAATAATTAGTAATTACAATAAATAATAAATCAGCTCTACATTTGTATTTATGTTATACATTTATTTTATAATTTATATTTACTAAACATGTACTTGTATTAGATAATTCAATTTAAATATGTATTGTACTGTCATGATTTTTTTAACAACTCTAACTTCATAGTTGGTTTATTTCCTTTGTTATTTTGAATCCAATTCTTTACTTACATCTGTAACCAATATGTATACTTACTACCCGTTCCGTATTGGAGTGCCCATGTGTTGAGCGGTCAAATACTGAACTAAACACATACACACACACAACCTAGCTCATTCGTGACATCCCCTCATCCGCAGCGTTGAAAACTCAGTATTTTTTTGCAAAGAGCATGCATGGTACGTAACTTTGTTTAAACAGTCCCGAATTCAAGTTAGCGTGGGAATATACAATAGTCGTTTAGTCTACGATAACTGTTTGAAGAGAAAAATCCTGCTACATACTATAAAAATCAAAGAGAGGCAAAGATAATAATCATTCATGGGTATTGGGTGGAGTGTTTGGTCTTTTTCTCTCCCTCCTCCTCGATATAGGTGTGTGCAGCAACAGTTGTCACTACCCAACTCCCGCTCTCTGTGTCCCTGTCTGTCTGTCTCACTCACTCCTTCATCAAAAATCGGGATGTCTCCGTTCTGTTCTATGTATGTCTGAAGTCTACCCAAAATCATTCCTACTTCCTACGTGCTGAGGAAAATGAAAGCATAACCTTAAAGGTCAAAGCGATTGGTGATCTCGGGCGCCGTGTTACGTGTTTTCTTTTGTAAAGAGGTGTTATATATATATCATGAAGACATCGAAAGAAAGTTCCAGGTAGGGTAATGGACTGAAGAAACATTTTCTTCCGGGGGCTGGATGGATGGTGGGTTGTGTGCGCCATATATGGAATACGTTACTAATATGAAATACCTGATTATTTTGTCTGCTATATGCTGCCACCGAATGGAGTTTGTGTGAACGTGAAGACCTTAGCGCCTTCTGTCTACGTACCAGTAACTGGTTACCGTTTTGTTTTCTCCCAGAAATTTTTCGGAAGCAGTCGAATTTTTTGAATGTCTCATTCCAGCGTGCTAAATTTACTCCAAGAGGTACGTATAGGATTTTAGTTTTTGTAATTTCAGTTTCATATATAATGTACCATAAGGATCCTTATATGGAATATTACTAAATAGGGTCATACTTATGTGAATTAAAAGTGAACTACAACAACTGAATATAAAGTTTTGCAAGATGAAACTGGAATCAAAATTTGCACGCTTTAAGGTAGGCTAATCTTGTAAGTTTGAACTGTTTATTTTTGTATAGGCTATTTGTAGGCACGTAGCGGCCTTTACCCTAATATTGCAATAATAAGATCCATATACTTAGTCGACTATGTGTAAGACAGTACAGTAAGACCAAGCGACCGTAGCTCGGATAATAGAGTGTTGACTTTATATTTAATATATCTTCTGTTATATACCAGCGGCCGACAATCCTGACTGAGGTTTTCCTCAATCACACCATGCAAATTCCGGGATGGTACATCCTGACCGGTTCTATCTCGCATCCCGGCCCGAGCCATAGGTGCCTAAATGCCATAAATAAATTGAATTGAATTTTATTTATGGCCTTTAGGCATCTGAGGCTCAGGTCGTGATAGTGGACAGGAAAGATTCGGGAAGGTATCGATCAGGTCATATGTTGAGGGTACCATTTAAGAATTTGCCTGATGTGATTGAGGAAAAACCTGTCAGGATTGTCGGCCGCTGGGACCGAACCCACTGCTTCTCGAATTATACACTAACGCTCTACCACTGAGCTACGGCGGCTCGGTATAAATAAATTGAAACAGAACAGTAAGGCATACAGTATGGTTATTAGTTACTCCGTATAATTGTGTAGAGTAATTACAAAATAATAAAAAAGAAAATGAATTCACATTACATTTTTTTCAACTAGTACAGTGTTACATAATATAGTCCATTCACACAATATTCTTGAACATCGCATCAAACCCAGCGTGAGCCAAGGGTGCCAAAAGGCCATAAATAAATTTAAATTCGTATTAAACCGTGGAGGTCCGGGATAAAAAAGGCAACAAAAAGCGGCGCCAAATTTTTAACTCCACGCAAGATCCGCAAGTACAAACCGAAAATATTGGTGTGGGGACAATAATCCCAGGCGAGTAATGTGGTAATTCAATAGAAACTCATCTTTTTTTCTATATCCATTTCTAAATTTAGTCCCTAGTGTGAATGCAGCCTTGCATTAATACGAATCTCAACATACGGATTTCAAGTAATTTCAGCTCCACCCCTTCAATAACTTAAATGCATAATAAAACATCTTGTGTATGAAACGCCACTCCCGCACCGTTTTTTTAAAATTGAATTCCTTTATCACATTCAAAGCATCTCAGGCTCAAAACGGGGTAGGGTAGAGGAGAAGATATTGAAAGGTAGTCGGCCAGGGCCTAGTTTGCACGTACCATCCCGGCATCAGCCTGGTGTGACTGAGGAAAAAACCTGAAATACCTCAGTCAGGATAGGCGGTCCCTGTGATCGTTCCCAGGACCAGTGTTCCATTTGTCGGAGGGGGTGCCGGAGATTTTCACTGGTTCGCGAGGATTTAATGTCCGGTTGTTGATTCTGAGTATCATCTCAGCCAGGGATAAAATATATTTCTACCCAAACAGGTAGTATATTGAGACGTATCATCAGCCATTAGTTTTAGGACCTTTCGTAATTTATAACAAATCGAACAGTGTCCAGGACCTTCCGATTCCTAAGCGAACACTCTGCCAATTGAGCTATGGCCGCTTGGTGTAGGTTGTTTTGGATATTGTACGTTGCAACACTGTCGTTTCTCACACAGCCAGCGACTGAGTCACTGTTGACTACATCAGCGCCACTCCCGTATGGAACAGCGGCACTCTAGTATGGAATGATTATGTTGCAGTATTATGTTGGCATTGTACTGCTCATGGCACTCAAATAAATATATTAAATTATTATTATTATTAGTTCTGGTACTTTTGTACTTCTTTTTCGTTATTGTATGTACAGGTTAAGATTTGTATTGTTCATGAATGTCACGAAATTGTTAGTTTCCCTGAGCACAGTAGTGAACTCAGTATTATAAGTTTAGTGTTGTCATTATCTTTATTCAGCGATGAATTTTGAGTCTATCTTCAATCTTTGTAATTGTTCATACTCAAACGAGGACTATTTATAGAAGATTTAGTACCAGTTTCTCAGTATTTTTCTTTGGACATCGTTCATTTGTATTGAAAATGATTTTTTTTTTTTATCAGGAAACGAAATCTGTTTGTACTGAAGTTCGTACATGTACCGAAAATATTATTCCAATATTAAACCAGATTTGCTTTGAAGAGAATTGAGTTGAACTTAAGAATTATTCATTCTTATTCTTGACTTTTCTTCGGCCTTACGCAACTGTTGGGGTGTTGTGTCCGATTTTTGGTTAATTCATCGGCAACCAACCAGTGCCACGCAACACCGTACCATGCTGACGTGTGCTACCTAACCTTTTATTTTTCCCCTAAGTAGTTGAAAGATTCGCAAGGCAATTTGATTATTAGATGTCTCCTGTTTGTCTGATTGTTGCTATAACCTTTCCTGTATATAGCCTGTTTCTCAATTGAATGGTGTCGGGAGAAAACAAGGAATGCCACAAAACAGATTTATTGAGAAAATCACATTTTAATTCCTCAGTCGCTTACTGTTTAAACAGTTTACCAAATATGTAATATTGTCTTCTGTGGTCATTTATGAGTTCTAACCACTCGTTCTTTGACAGTTTTGTAGTTGCAATTTTCCTCAATAAAATGAAATATACAGCACAAAGCCAAAATCGCTGGAAATGGAACTGGTCGTACCAAACACATTCCCTGTTTTAATTATCAAATGAATGAGCTAAATTCAAGCCAGTGCCAAAAGTCACTTCAGGATATTGTGAGTGCAACTATGTAAGATTATTATGATTTTGGTACAATTTTAATACTTTGATGAGCATATTAGTATTGTCAAACACAATGCTGTTATAATACTCTTACTAATAAATATTTTGTCTAGCAGTTTCCAAACGGCTACCCATTTACTTGACATCTTATTATATTCTAGCAAAAGTAAGTTAAAGGAATGCCAGGCACGCTAATCCCTAACCATAGTTAAATAATATCATCACCAAATAATATATTCCGGAAATATTGTATTGATTAAAAAAATTACTTACACTCTAAGTCCACAACGTTAGCTAAGGCCTAAGTGCGTCACATGTCTAAGTGATGACATGTGAAAGGCTTAGATATGATTGCCTGTGTCTTATAAGTTAATTAAAAATTGAATTTTATTTTCCCGAAATGTATTCTTTCGTCACTGTACAAACTACATTGCACATTACATTACGAAATCAAGAGTTTACATCTAAATATATGAACAAAACACAAAATATCTTAATATTTTTTGTTAGATTATATCGAAGAAAACGCAGACTGCCTGAAAGAGAATGAGAAACCGAAAAACAGCAAATGGAAGCTTTTAGATATAATACCGAGAAACAGTAAAGAATTATTTATGTGTTTCGTAAAAGTAAAAAAGTTGTTTTCAGAGAACACAGAAAAGAAACTCTCTCTCTCTCTCTCTCTCTCTCTCTCTTTCACACACACACTCAACATAAACAAAAACGACTCTGTAGAAACATAATCGATATACAGCAGATTTCAAATAGTAAAGAATGGGGTGAAAAAGAACTGAAAAAAACTAAAGTATACTATTGTCTACCCCAAACTTTGCAAGAAAACTTTCATCCGACGATTTCCATGCCAACACTTCCATAACATAGAATTTTGAGCTGCAAACATTTCGATACATATAAATAGTATATACTTTTTAGACGCATAGTTTATTTATATACATATAGACTGAAAGACAAACTCAGTCGAGACGAGATGCAGTGATGAAATAATTTTGATTCTTCTGAGGACGGTGTTTTTTATTTTTTCTGTTTTTCCTATCACAAGAGATGTCAATAGGAGTGGCTATGTTGGTATAAAACTAGTTAGTTTGAAAAAGATTTATTATAATCCAAAGTTTCTGAAAATAGAAACTCTCTAAGAGTCTAAGTTGAATAGCTTACTTCTTTTCAAATCAGGTGCAATTTCTATTGCAAATGGTAAGATTCGCAGTTAGTAAAATATTATCAAGATGTAGTGAGTTATCTCTTGCAGAAATGAGTGCAATTAGCTGGCAAATTATTACCATTAAGAAATCTTTTCCGTTTTACAATGAACTAATTACACAGGTCAACAGGGGTTCGGTAACATGGAGGAAAATAGTTATTTCTTATTGTATTTGTTTACTGTGAATTCAGATGTGCATGTGAAAATTTTCTTCCATGTACCATTTTTCTGTTATTTTGTTTTAACAGGCATCAAGCTGTAGTGTAGGCCAAGCAATAGAGATAAAAGTCGACGCACCTAAAAAAAATACAGTTTTGAAAATTTTCATTATGACACAGCTCCACGTACTGAGTAATATACTAAATTTGCGACCTTTGTGAGCTACCACTCGCTCCGCCATATTAAAAGCGCCTAAAACAGTTTTCTATAAATATCTAGCTTGAAAAGCATTTTAGAGCAAATGTCTTATTACGAAAATTAATCTACGTAAAATTCTGTACAAGAAAGGTTATTTCCATTTTCCTTCTAAGAGCACCGTTTAGGCGCTAGACGTGCTTGAAATTAAGACTTTAGGTATATATATATATTTACATCATTGGACCTAGTTCGGTACACCTATCAGGAAACAAATACGCGTACATACATTTCCTAGGTAACATGCTACGTTAACTACAAACAATAAAATTATGGATCCTGCGGACATACTGTCTTAAAAATTGTTTGGATCGAAACTGAGTTGTCCGGAAGTTCGTATTCAAAAGTTTTATAGATCGCCAAACATTCTGCGTCTGAAATACTTCGTATACAAAAACATTTATAATTTCTTAACTATATAAGATATTGCTTTCAAACTTTCAATGTTTATAACACATACCTGAGAGTAAACATATCTATAGCTACGATCAAGTGTAACGCTTTTATACATGAACACACGCCATTACAATATGAAGCAAAGAAAAAGTAACAGTTGTCGTAACAAAAACCCCTTACGTGGTGGGTGTTTTTCTAGCTCATATTTTAAATCAGCGCCCCAAATTTAGTAAACAATTGTGATTGTTATCCGTGTTACCAAGAAAGGTTCAAATTTATTAACCTGCGTTATAGACGACTATAGTACATACATGGAAATTTCTTTATTCATGATCTGAGAATAATTCAAATATAAATTTAATCGACACTCTGGTACACTGACTTTTCTCTGCTAAAGGACTTTATAAAACTTTAAGACTGCATATTTGTGTACCCAGAACTAGGAGATAGAAAACACATTGTCGTGAAATCTTTGAAACCTAATTTTCGTATAACTATCATCTGCATTTAAACGCTTTCTTATTAGTCAATTGTGAGAATATTTCATATTTATGGGTCAACATAGTGCTCAGCAAACACTTGATCAGAGTTACATGTTTGCTTACGATAAGAAACAGTTTTCTCTTTCTGCGCATATGCGCAATGAACTGAAAACTGCAGATATCAGGACACGAAAAGTCCCTGGATTTTCCTACATTTCAATGTAACAACATGAAAAACTGAAATTTCTGCGGAGTCTTACTTTGAAGTTAAGCTCCACATGTTATTACATCCTTTGACCGCTTTCGAAGGTACAAATGTTTCTTGTATGTTTAACTAGGCAAACGTGAAAATAATCATACTATATTGGGGCCGTATTAGATTATGGTGCAATCTTGGTTTTACCCTACTTTTGGATTTGAGGACATGGCAATCATTTGTATGTATATACTAAAACAACGCAATTAAAAAGCGATTTGTTTGCTCCGGTAAATTCCTAAGCTGGCCTGGAAAATACTATTTGGCATATTTCGTTTTTAGTACAAACATTGTTGTAGATTGCACAGGATGTTTCTTTTTTCATCTCTTGGGAGAAGCTACAATTAGCTCGCATCAATAGTATATATTCTCGGGAGCATAACAAAAATAAATAACTTGCATTTATGTACCTTTTTGTGCTTAACAAGTCATAAATATGCAAAACTAATGCTATGTTTTATAGGTTTTTGTCATAAAATCGGAAGCTTAAAAAGTAAAAACAAATCCTTTCGAAAATCCTTTCTCCCACCCCCACCTCCACCCCCTCTCTATCCTTCTGTGTGTCTTTCTCTCTCGCTCGCTCTCTCAGCCTTGCTTTTCTATCCTCAAACTTCCCCCGCTCAGGGGTTTCATGCTTCTCTGGTGGTCTGACAGCATTGAAGTAATCCTATTAATATGTTTACATAATAGCTCTGCAGTTCTCTGTCCCTGTGATTATATAAACCACTTTTTTGATTGTGTTCTACATTCCCTACTCTTAATCCTCATCAAATTTATATTCTGAACTTCCATTAAAGATGTAGAAACAAATATTTGAAAGCGACAGATGACAGTCATCATTTATGATTTAAAAACCGTGATTTCAGTTTCCTGCCCTGTCAAAAAAGATACTTCTTTTACATTTTAGAAGCGCGTTTTAGAACACCTCAATTAAGTCACGCTTTTATCATTTACATGCACTTTAATTTTGTAACGATGTGCACTAGAAGCATAATCATTGTATGCTAAAATAAAATGTGTATAAGAATTGTAAAAATGTGCCAAATTTTGCTTTATTGGTGTATCTGTATATATTTTAAACAGTTGTTACTGTTGCAATGAACGATGAGCTTGTTAGTTTTAAATAATATCGTTTAGCAATATTTCTCAATATCTTCAAAAGGAATAAATAAAAATTACCAAATTCACTTTTAGACAAATTAATACCACTAGAATATGTCTCCTTACTTAAAATTATTTCAAGAGATAATTCTTGATTTTACAGTTAGATATGAGATTTGCGGCGAGCTAAGGATTAAGTACCACTACAAATATTTTTTTTTTTAAAAAAAGAGAAAGAAACAGAAGAACTGAACTATCTATTTCGATTATGTAATATCGTCGATATTTTGCGACGTGACTGCACTGCTATCTAGCGAACTTAAGACTTACCGAGCGCCAGTGCCCACGACACGAACTTCAAATACCCTTCTCAGTAAAGCGGGAACTTTAGAAGAGAATTCTGAGCGATTCCACGCACTGACATTTAGAGTACACTTTTCGACTGTAATTTCCTTATAACATCTCATGATTTCAAAACAGGCGATTTCAGCACACTGTTTGATAGTAGATACGTAAGTAAGAATTCTATATATTATTTAATGTTAAAGTTGTTGCACTGACATTTCTACAACCCGCACTGATATACATTTCCCCAATGTGTGAAGTTTAACTTCTATTTTTAAAAATCCAGAATACATAAATATAATGAGTGTATAAGAGAAAAAACACAGTGTCATGCACGGACATCCCTTCGTCACTCAGCGACATCTGTGAATTATTAGGTGATTTTTGCCTTGTAAGTGTTGCTTTATTTTTGTACATCCTATAGAAATAAACTAATGGACTCAATTACAAATTCTAGATAACATGTTAAGATATCACTATAAAATATCTTGTGTTCCAAAAGTTCAAAATTTTATATCCATATTAGAGCGAGTCTACGAATAAGTGAAGCCCAGTAGTAAAAAGTCAAACATACAGGGAACATTTTGTAGATTAGTGCAATCAGCTCTTGGAAGGTATTCAGGGCCGCCAATAAGGAAGAGCAAAGGGAGCTTCCCAGAAATTCCGCGAGGATTTTCAGTTTGGGGTGGAAAGTGTAAAGTCAAAAATGGAGGGTGTACGTGCAGTTTTGCACAGTTTCTATCGTTTTTGACCACCGTAAAAAATTTAAGTTAAGGGTGCTCGAGAATTTAGGGGTGACATCCCCCACAGGGGAGTCTGGAACAATCACACCACCAAGCACCGGTCTGGAGGCGACAAATGAAGAGAAGGAGGGGTCGTTGCACATTTTTGGCTACTTCAAAAGGGCGCCAAAAATGGATATTCCTACCCATGCAAAAGTACAAGCTGCAGCCCTGGATATACGAAGCGTGTTTACTAAAAATACTTTAATAAGTCTTAGTGCAAATGCATAGTGAACTTCTGCTGTTGGGTTATTTAAAAAGTTTTAAAAAGCTACGATCTTACTCATTTTAATTATGAGTTAAACAACTAAAAATATTGGAATGCAAAATTTAAAATATATACATATTAAGCTTTTTTCTTTTATATATTGGCATAAATGAATGACCTATTTCTTTCTAGTCTTGTTTCCAGCCTGTGAAATATTATAATTAAAACTCCATTGCATGATCATGTCTTTTTAATCTTCTTATATGCTGTTACTACCTACAACCTGATATTCTTTTTTTATGAAAATAAAACATCAAACATTCCCCTATTATGTAGTACATTATATAGTTTTGTTGATCCCATGCTTTCAGACAGTTTGGTGAAATGTATATCAAAGTGTATGTGCGGGCTGTAAAAATGTTAGTGCGTGACGGAATAAATAGTATTTTTAATATATACGTATTATATAATCGAGAACGTGATCTCAAATATTTCTGCTAGCATATCTGTAAAGTTTGCATTTTGAACTTCTCGGAGATATACCGATATTACAGTTGAAAAGTATATTCTGAATGTCAGGTTTGTGACGCGTTGTATTCCTCGTTAATATTTTACACAAAATTTATTGTGATTAGGAAAGAGGTTTAAAGTAATGTTTGTTCAGCATTTTACTCTAATGCGCCACGTGAAAACACTTTACTTTTCATCAAATGTTTTACTGTGTGCAGTACTTTTGGTAGTACATTGAAAGTCGCACATTCACCATAATCTGAGAACGTCACGCACTGAACATACTATGTTAATGATTTACACAAAATCTATTATGACTAGAAAAATGTTTCAAATTTATTGTTGTTCAGCATTTGATTCTAACGCACCATATCAAAGCAATTTACTTTTCATCAATTATTCTGCAGTGTATAGTATTTTTTATATGTGGAGCGTTACGCACTGACATAATTATGTAATAAATTTTTATAATGCTTGCCAGGGCGTAAGGACGATTATAAAGAAACAAATTAATAGTTTGTGTCAATGAGGGTGATTTCAAATGATTCATCGAATTTCGTGAACTTATTTAAAAAAGACCAATACACTTACAGCAAAACAACATGCCGCAAAGAATAACAAACTGTCCAAGTTTTAACGAGTAATTTCTCATACATGTAACTTTCACGACTAGCGACAGATGGCAGTAGTTAAAAAAATGGCGTCTGGGAAGCAAAAAGCGTTTTGTGTCTTGAAATATGAAAAGTGTCAGCAGAGCCGGATTTATACGTCTAGGCGCCCTAGGCCCATGACTTCCAGCGCAACCGCTCATCCACCCTCACCACTTCCGTCCTTCCCTCCCTCACATGATGACAAATGACTCTCCTCCGTCTTGTAGCCATTAATAATAATAACGAGAGAATAATTATTTAACTCTGGTAATGTGGTTATTTACAAAATACGTTTCAATAACATTATAACAATAAAATAATTCTATTAAATACAGTGATCAATTTTAATTAAATTACTGTACGCTACTTGTTGAAAATATGTAAATTAATCTGAACAAGAAGGTAATACAAACTATACTTTAATTTTATTATTAATTACAATATTATTACATTTTGTTCACGGTTTTTAAGCAACTTTAAAAATAATTCTAGCTTCAGTCATTTTTGGATTCTACTTTCTCTAACACCACAAAGGCACATTCCAATTTTGTGATAGATTTACAATTTTAACAATTACAAACTCTAAAATTTCCTAAATACCTTTATAAAATTTTTAAGAAGAAAAAAAGTAAAAAATCTAAAAATTAACAATTCCAATCACAATGCAAAACACTAAAATTTTCTAAATACATTTATAAAGTATTCTAGAGGAAAAAGATAAAAAATAACAATTACAATACAAAATTTTAAGTTTTCTAGATATATTTATAAATTTAAAAAATATCTAAAAAAAATAACAATTAAAATACAAAATATTAAAACTTTCTAAATATATTTATAAAGTTTAAAAAATCTAAAAATTACAATCACATTAAAAACACAAGACTCTTATATCTTATAAGGACATACAAGAACATTTTAAAGTAAATTAAAGAATGATAAAATATTTTCTCCTCGTTATTTAGCATTTATTGATTCATCATCTTTGCCATTTCTCTTTATGTAAGAAAAAGAAACGTAGATTTACAGAACTGAACCCTGCTATGCACCGGTATCTGTTAGTATATCGGTCCACCCGCCAATACGTCGCCCCTAAGAACTAACAAATTCAAAGATAAATAATCTCTAGGAATGGACAAAAGCGACAATTCAAACTCATTAGCTACGTTGAATATGTGGGTAGCTATTTAAATTTTAAACACCACATCCGCAAATATTCATCTTCTGAAGATATAAAGTCAAGTTAGGGAGCAAATGTTTCTTCTAGCATAAAAGACACGTTAAGATATTTTTAAAATTGGAAGGTCTTTAAATCCATCTTTGGATAGACCAGGATAGGATATGGGAGGGTAGCGGCAGGTATCTTAGTTAAGGTACCATTCTGACGTTTATCTGGTGAAACTGAAGGAAACTAACGAGAAATGTCAGTACGATTGGCAGCAGGGTTCGAACGAACGGTCCATTGCGGACCCGAAACGACACTTTAGTTTTCATCATATACAAAAGTTAGCTTATTTAACACAAAGTATCTCTTGCCCATTAGCAGAAGTATAAATGATAGCGACGCACTATATGTGACAAAGACCAAATAAATAAAAAAGTTTTTAAAGACATACTTTTCTTAAACAAATCCTACTAAAAAGTAAAAAATAATTTTGTTTATGCATGACTAAAAAAGAAAAGTATGAAGCTGTTTCTCATATACAGTCACTTTATAAATTCTTCAGTCGGTTCGCCCCATGCTTTTCATGCATAAACAAAATTATATTTTTTACATTTTAGTACGAATTGTTTAAGGAAAGTATATCTTTAAAACGTTGTTTTATTATTATTTTTTTCTACCCAAATCCTAAAGTGTTCTGCAATCATCAAAGGCCAAATCGTTGCATGCGTAATATTAAAAAGAACAATAATTAAATATGCTTTTAAATTATATAAATATATAGAAATATATGAAAGTAACAATGGAATATTGTGTTGTCACCGGACTTACGTCAATGTGCAAAATTTCATCATTATATGAGATCAGGAAATGAGTTAACGTTGAAAGATTTGAGGACACCAGGAACCCTTGTGAACTAAAGAAAAGAATATAATAATGATTGTTGGTGTGTACAAAGACAAAAATAGGAATAAATAATGTTTCTAATATAAGCTCTAATTATTGTACTATTTCTAATGTAAATTAACCTAACTTTAAATTACCTGAAGTCAGCTATTTACGAGGGGGTCAGGCGGTTCAAAGGTGACAGTGTTTGGCGATCTCTCTTTATTTTTTTTTCTAAATATTGTTTTCGTCTCGCGTTTTAAATAGCAAATTGTAATTTTTCCTAGTAAATTGCACCCCTGAGAAAAATGCGCCCCTAGGCACCTGCCCTGAGTGTCAATCAATTGTTACAATTCAACGTGCATTCCGAAGATATCATTCGCATTTGCGGCACACTACAAACACATGTAACAGTGCAGTATGAACATAACTCCCCAAAGTTTAATGTTTTTTGCCGCAGTATCGCAATCAACGGTTTATTGTCCTTTAGGTGTGTGTTTAGGGCTCATTTTCATGAAAGCTTGCATTTCTTAGGATTTGGGTGAATAGCAAATGAAACACATGGTCTTTCGTGGTGTAGTTTTATCATGTGGTGCAACACCTGCTTCAAATGGTTATTCCCCAAAATCGCAATCAAAGCAAGCGTGTTTGAAAATCAGCCCGAAGTGAGCAAAGGAAGCCCCATAAAGCATTTTTTATGATGATGCCATCTGTCGCTAGTCGTGGAAGTTGCATTTATAAGAAATTACGCGTTAAAACTTGGACAGTTTCTGATTTCTTTGAGGTATGATGTTTCACTATAAGTCTTCTTTAATAAAGTCACGAAACCCGAAGAATAATTTGTAATCACCCTGTAGAAAAGAACGAAGTTTAATTCATCATTTTTAAAATTACGAATTCCTACATTTTTTCCTGAATAATTAACTGTTAAAATTAAGTAATTTTTTTTTATGATTTTATAAATAATCCGAAAACAGAAGCTTAAATTACGCATTTGTACAATGAGCAAATTTAATTCCTGAAATACAAAATCGGTAACGTAGGTAACCCAACTTACGCGAGGGTAATCGCTTATCCACTTCTGGACATGAACGAGATATCTGTCGTGCCTCCTCCCTCCCCCTATCCCTTCCTTTGATCAAAGTACCACACTAGAAGGTCTCGCCAGGTTTCTGCCTCAAGCAGCCAGAACAACATTCGCGTGGAGTTTTCATTAATGCAGTTTCATAATATAAAACGAATAAATGTGTTATGTAGGTTTGCTAAAGGAATAAAGAATTCCTTTTGTGATAAAAAGTGTTGTGTAGTTGGTCACTGCGAGTGTTTCCTACGGCGATCAATAAAAAAGAAATAAATAGCTTTAGGACAACTTTTTGTGAATTAGCTGATCTTAGCAATGTTTGAAAGGAAAGGAAAAAAAAGAAACAGCGTTTCTTGCTTAATGTATCCTGGTATTAATCTAAAGTGAAGACCTCTTTTTGAATTCAGAAACAAATCCATAATCTTGTTCTTTTCTTTCATATATATATATATATATATATATATATATATATATATATATATGATCATCTCATATTCAGTCGTTTTCTATGCACTGCTGGATGATGGCCTCCCCCTTTTTGTTTCCACTTATCTCGATCTGATGCTATCCTCATCCATGTAGCTCCTGAAATACGCTTGATTTCATTTAGTCATCTTGCATGTGGACGTCGTCTCGGTCGTTTCTTTTCTCTAGGATACATATATATGTATGTTTTTTTTCTCTAGGATATATATGTATCCAAAGCTAACTAAAGAGTTAAAAATACATTCAAATTCACACACACAGTAAATGTTGTTGCCGAAATAATGGTGCAAACATCGGTAAGTGATTACATGTTCCTTTGAAGAAATTCAAAAGTGTGTACTGTTGCGGAGCTACATGCGTTTCAAGTTAATGAGGAATCGTCACAAATGACGCAATAACTCGACACATAGCGGTGTCGGCTTAATAAATCACACTCGAAGTTGTACACGATACAGCAATGATTGAGAGAGTGCCACATAGAGATGTTTCGCAATATAAGAATGTTGTTGAAGAATTAAATGGATTAGTAGGCCCAACATAGAATGGTACTAAGTTTTGGAGGTAGTTATTGTGAGATCCCAGAACAATGTCATAATTAATCAGCATAATGAACAACTGTTGATTCAAAAACTAGGTTCATAATATTGTTGAAAACAGCAAACATTTGGTATTGTTATTGTTGTTCATAGTTTTCTTTAAGATGTCTGTTTTGTCGCAAGATTTTTTTATCAGCTCGGCGCGCAGGGCTGGGCAGCCATTTTGGCAACTTCCGGAGCACACTTGAAAACACTTCCTGTAGGAACAGCCCACTCTCGCTTATCCTGAACGATAAATAACAGCGAGAAGCGCTCAACCCGGCAGCTACAGTTTGGTCTTGTGGTCAAGACGTTGGAAAGCTAATCTAAGGGTCGAAGGTTCAAACCCTGGCGTCGACTTCTTACATTTTTTTTTTAAAGAAAATTAAAGTTTTTTCGTTTTATATGTAAATACACAAAAATAAATTTAATAAAAGTTGTGATTTACAATTTTAAAAGATGCCACTAAAAGCTAGGATGTATATAAACCCACCAGGGCAGGATGCACACCGAGCGATAGCGAGGTGTGCAAGGGGGGGAGGGTGCGTCCGAAGGGAGCTGGGCGGCGTTAGCCGCGGGGGGGCGCAGCCCCCTGTTAGCGGTGGGCATACGCAAAAGTACTGTTTACTCAAAAGTGCTTTTTTTTAGGCAAAAGTTCTGTGCCGTACCGGAAGTGTTTCCAAGTGTGCTCCGGAAGTTGCCAAAATGGCTGCCCAGCCCTGCGCGCCGATCTGAAAAAAAATTCTTGCTGTTTTGTCAGTTGTCCTACTTAACAAATGGTGAAGTTTACGGGCATATGATTATATGTACAATCATAATTTAGCGTATGACTTGGTTTACAATGAAATTAATTGATGCTTTGAACTGGTTTATTTTATATAAAATAACATTGCTTAATTTAGTTATTGATTTTGGGTGCACTTTAGATATTCCCCTATTTTCAGATATTGTGACATTAGTGAATTCGGCTACCACAATAGAACTTTAGCTAACACAGTGGATTACCAGTAACTCCTTGGGATATTCCAAAAACAGGATTCGCTATTAATAACACAACTTTAAATATCATTGGTTCTATAATTGTACCATGTATATATAGGTCATCTCAATATTTCTTGGAATGGTGTGTTACAGACACGAAACTTAACAACAACGTTTTAGGACGAACAGGTATGGATCAGCTTTTTGGTTCATGGCGCAAGAGGCTGTATTGGGTAGATAGATCAAAAGTCTATGCGAAAAGCACTAATACTTCTACATCAACATCTGTAATTAGAGAGCAACGAAACAAGCATCCAGTGTTTATAAATGAATCATACCAAATATGCAATCAAATGAATATTTTAGTATCTCAACTACAGAAATTAACTAATGATATGACAACTATTAAGACTACGTTATCAAATCATGGTTTGTTACTTGAATCAAATGAGAATTCAGAGGTCATAAACAGCAAGGATACTGTTTTATTGCAGCAAATAGATTCAATGGAAACGGAAACGTTGAAAGCAAACACACCACAAATAATGTCTGATAACAATCCCCAAGAAGTTACACAAGATAAGGAACAACAAGTAGCTCATGTACCCCGTACTTCATCTGAGATGAAAGTACAGGAAAGTGGAAAGGGTGATTGTGTATCTAAAGACATTAATCAAGTACTTCAGGAGTTTGGTTTTGGATACTGTTTGAATCATCCTGCTATTCAAGCACAGAAGCCAGTTTGGAACATTTGGCTACAAAAAGGTTTCGTAAATGAACTTAAAAATGATGTTTCTAAGTTAATCGACGCATTACAACTTAATATCTCATGACAATGTGTAGTACGGAACGGAAACAGTTTCAGGACTTAAAATGCTTATGAATTTTAAGGACAATTTGGTGATATAGGTCAAACGGAACAGTTATACTTTGAATACTACACAGTAGTAAAAAAGACTGTATTAAGTCCGGTGGCTTTGCAATTATGGTGGAATTTTGTATGAATGAATTAGATGAATTTTATGAAATCAATTTATTCTAAATATGTTACTGCGTTTTCTATATAGGTTAGGTAAAATCATGGTTTGTATGAAACATGAATATTGTGATAATTGAGATTTCATTGCTTATGTGGTATTTTTGGTGGTAAGGAATCGCTTCGTTTTCGAGAAGGAGGGAGTGAATTGTGAGATCCCAGAACAATGTCATAATTAATCAGCATAATGAACAACTGTTGATTCAAAAACTAGGTTCATAATATTGTTGAAAACAGCAAACATTTGGTATTGTTATTGTTGTTCATAGTTTTCTTTAAGATGTCTGTTTTGTCAGTTGTCCTACTTAACAAATGGTGAAGTTTACGGGCATATGATTATATGTACAATCATAATTTAGCGTATGACTTGGTTTACAATGAAATTAATTGATGCTTTGAACTGGTTTATTTTATATAAAATAACATTGCTTAATTTAGTTATTGATTTTGGGTGCACTTTAGATATTCCCCTATTTTCAGATATTGTGACATTAGTGAATTCGGCTACCACAATAGAACTTTAGCTAACAGTTATTTACATCAAAACAAGAAAAAAATTATTTTAAGGAATTCTGAGGCATGAGTAGTTTCGGAATAGGAGGTAAAAGTTAGGTCGGCATCGTTTCAAATGTCCAGTAATTGTTCCAGGCTTAATATAAAAGAAGAGAGTAAAGGCAAGGGGGAAAGACCAAAACAATTATTGGGCAATATTAATGAGAACATTGTTAGGAGCGGCTGGAACAAACTACTGAGATTTTAAGGACGTGTCCTTCAGTTGCTGATCAAGTGGATTCCGAGCAACTCGGTTCAATAGACCCTCAAGGAGTCGAATCCGTGGTCACGTGCACCAACATATAAATCCAGTATTGTGTGTAACGCTGCACACAAGACTATCCAACAAATAAGTTCGTAGTATAGTTCCCGACTTTTATGTATACTATTCTGCACCCTGAAAGCGAAAGAGAAAAGAATTCACTAGATTTATTATGTAAAATATATGTATGTGAGGTCGCAAGTAAAGGAGTATGTTGATACTGTGGTTCGTAAAAATGACGACTATGCAATGCAGGTAGAATGTTATGCTGAAATGGAAAATTAAAACATTAATTGACGTGCACCTTCATTTCACCATATAAAGCCACAATAACATGTCTCATTTGCAATTATAACGTACAAGATATACTATACTACGAGACTGCATATGTATACTGGGCTACAATATTGCATGCACTATACTTTTAAGAATGTTGAATCACAGGTTCATGTCTGTGGGGTTTATTGTACGGAGTGGTTCGAAACCCACATCACCAGAAATTTTAGGTCCCGTCCTTAGGAGCTCACCAGTTTCTTTGGCCATTCGTAACAATTCTTATTGATCATGTTCAGTAATAGTTTTGGTCCCTATAACCTTTAACCTCTTTTCATTATTAGATCATTTGCATTTGTTAATTAATGTCACCATAATTTATGTTACTTTGATTGCGAGCCCTTGGTACAGCACAAATCCTGAACGTTCCGACGTAGCTGGGAAAAAGTAAAACGTTCTGACTGTTCCTGCGTGCGAACTCATACTCATGGGGATAGAAAGAATAGTAACCAGCTTTTGTATATACTTGGTTCGCCCTAAGCGAGCTTTATTATTCAACTTGTTATACCCTTTTAAACTGTGGGACTTGCTCTCTCCTAAATCTAAGTTAAAATAACATACACAAACATCCATGCCCGAAGCGGGATTCGAACCTACGATCTTCTAGTCGAAAGACAAGTGTATTTAACCGTTCGGCACCTTAGCCTCAGGGTCTTCGTTAGACGGCAATTCAGGGGTATTCTTGCACCTTTGCGATTATAGCAAGTTCCTTCTGCATTCCACAGAAATGTTATGCAGCATATACTTCTTGACGTATATCATTCCATGTCATCAGTTCTATCCGGGGATTCTGCGAGACCCCCTCGAAGGAGGGTGGCACATCCTCCAATTTGTCGAGTACATACCCCAACTTTAAAATATTTACTGTTAAAAATCGAAATAAGTCCTGCAAATCTCTACTTGCACCCCCGTAGCTTTGGATTTGCACCCTTCAAATTGAAAATCCTGGCGCAATCCCTGGTTCCATCTCCTTGTTCCTATATATTTCGACGAGATGGAGCAGTCGGTGGGTGCTCATCTTGTAATAGGGTGAACCCGGGCTCGATTCCCGTTGTCAGTCAAACTGATTTTGAGATTTTTAATGTTTTCCCCCATCACAACAAGGAAATCTGAGATGGTACCTTGAAGAAGACCAGGCTCATTCTTTCCAAAACCCTTTCCCCTGTTATTATTTTTAATATTTCCAGCCATGCTCATGCCATGTGGGCTTTGTGGTGGACAAACACCGTGTGCGTGGGTGCTCCCGTTTCCTTCCACCTTCTTCATTCCACCAATTCATGAATCTGGTACAAATCTGTACAGCACATATCCGTACATGCCAAAATTTGATAAAATCTGTTTCATTTCTGCACAGCTTACAATGACATAAGATGACAGGAACATGCATCCAGATAACATCAGCACATTTCCGTACATGTCTAGATGGGCGCCTTATCAGAATGTGCCATCTCTAAACGTATAGCTATGCCTGAGGTTAGAGGGAAGTCCAACAAAGAAAACTGCAAGTTAGGCAGGGATACACAAGAAATGGTTGCTAAGGAGAGCATGTGGAATTATTAATAAAGAGGTATTGGTTTTTACATGAGTACAGAAAATGTGCATCTGTGACTACAGAAATGTATGTAAGTCTGTACTATGTAATAACACTCGTCACAACTGAAGTACATCGCCTCGCATCACAACTACACACACACAGCAGACAACTTTGCATTTCAGAGGTAGCAAATTCAAATTCAATCTGACCTCGATTTCAAATTTTGACGATTTTTCAATAATTCCATACTAGCATCGATGTAAAAGAAAATTAATGTTATAAATGTCAGTTTCAATTCATTTTCTATATAATGGAAAATGAGTTATTGAGGTCTCTCCTATGAGAAAACCTGAACCATCTGACAAACACCCATCATGGCGTGCATATCCATGCTTTTTACGTTGAGATTTTTGCCGTTTTCGAAGGTCTTTAGCAGCTTCTGTAATTAAATAAACTAAGTAACCAGGTGGAAGAAAAGACTAAGACTACCGTACATTTTAACAGAACCTGGAAACATCATTGTACCGATGTCAAATTTCGAATTTTGTCCGCGCTATAACTCGTGTGTTTTTACAACAAGAGAGTTAGGATTTGGAAAATAGTTTGAGTCTATAGTGGAATAGATAAAATTCAAGGGATATTCTCTGTGTGTTTGATAAACACGAATGAATATTTCATATATTTTAACTCGACAAGTAAACTTTCTATATGATATTAAATTATATAGCGTACTGGATTTGTCACTTTGTTGTCGACTTGAAAAATATCGAATATTCATTTGTCATAGATCTAGGAAGTTTCCCTGCAGGATCCAAATGCACTGACATTTGGATGCAAATAATTATTAATGGATGTCACTTCTATAATCTTGACGAAGGTCCCGGGTTCGAATCCCGGCCGGGACATGAATGTTTGTGATTGTGGATTTTAACTAGAACGTGACGGATAATCGTGACGGGCCGAAGTCAAAAGTTACGAGAATGGCCCATACAAAATAATTTTTACCAAAAAGCATTAAAAAAGGGTTTCTCTCGTGGAATTAGGATGTAAAATTTATGCAAGTGGATAGCCCTTAGAACATAGATACCGACGAACAAAAAAAATGCAAATACGAAAAAAGTGGACTTAGGGTGTTTTTCAATTCATGTCTTCAATTTGCTTTGATATGATGTCAGCATCGTTGACTGGATTTATGATTAGTGTAGATATGGTGGATACATATCATGTGTCGAAATCAGCTTCGTTTTTTTGATACTGGGGTCCCAACCTCCAGCACAAAATCGGTTTATTACAATGATAAATAAAATTAATATTTCTCGATAAATCATAGACAATTTATAACGTAAAAATGTGTTATCCATAGCTGATTTGTATCAATGGAGCAGATATTAGGAGTTAAAATGTAATGACATCGAGTGTCGACTTTACGACACTGGTATAAAGTTATTTTTCAAAGAACACTACTTCGGATTACTGGATATTTGATCTATCTTAGTGATGTCATGAACATAACATGTGAAGTACAGAAATTAACATTGCAGACTGTGACTAGTAAAATAGTAGAAATTACCAAAATATCGATTTTAAATGTAAAAACTGGCATAATATTAACACTTTGCATTTGCGAACCTACGTTTGTGTTTCATATTCACTACAGAATACCACATATCTAATAAATGGACGCAGTACTCTTCGAAATAAAACTTTATACCAGATTGACAACAATGACAATCCGCTGACAGCACATTTTGATTGAGTTTGCATTTATTTTAAGGTCTTTACGCAACTATCGCTCAGGCCGTAATGTGAAAAGAAGGAGCTATCCCAATAAAATGTTCCTTCTGTCATAAATATTGCATCTAAAATGTTGAAGAAGAATCCAAGTTGACAATTGTTTAATGAGGATTTAAGACGATTGAATAAGTAGAGAATCTTCTGCTCTTATTTTACGCTTACAAACTTTTTTGTTGTTGTTAAGGAAAGATCATCTCATTGCATAAAGTATGGACCTAATGTATAATTCATATTAGTTACATCGTCATTTCATTGCTGTATTCTATAGCTATATCAATTCATGATTAATAAAGGTTTCCCTGTCCGGGGTTCCGACGACGCGAAAAGCTATTCATTTCAAGGTTGATGCAATCCCTCCAAGATGCAACATGAAAATGACAAAGAATTGTTTTTTATTTTAAATGAGGTTTTCCAGTTTAAACTCAGTTCCACCAGACGAATGCCAGGATAGCAGGAAAGCACTGGCTGATAGCTTCTTTATCCTCTATCTACCCAATCTCGACCTGAGCCAAAGATACCAAATGGCCATAAATAAAATTCAATTCACCTACTTAAACTGGCAATTCCTATTAAAAGTTCAGCAGTTTGAAAACTTTTTGCAAAGTTTGCCAAAATACAAAATTTGTGAAAAGTCAATTTTTTTCGTGTGCATATTACATACAGAGTGTTTCAGGGTCTCTGGTACAAACTTCGGGAGGAGAATCTTCATATCAAAACAAGAAAAAAAAGTTCATATGGACACGCGCCCTATCATGCGTTGTTTCGGCTCTAGAGGGCCCCAAAGACGTCCAAAACTGTACTTCAAGGCAATTTATTTCGAATTCCAATAGCTGTAAAGCTGGCGGCTCGTCGTTTCTTCAAAGAAATAAGACATTCTCGTTCAGAAATTGCACATGTTAGAAGTGACGGGAAAGTGTGAGATGGAATCTCCGATTGAAGTGGGGGATTCCCCAAGAATTGCACAGCGAATGTGGGTCGAACAGAGCAAGTATAGGATGACTTCCATCAGAGAACAACACCTCGTTGATTCCAAGATGATACCTCAAATAGATGCAAGATGGGATAGAAATAAGGAATGTTTTGGGTGATTGCATAATTTCACTCGGGAATTCCTCGCACATTTTACCATCACTTCTGACATGTGCATTTTCTGAACGATTAAATCCGATTTCTTTGACGAAATGATGAGCCGCAAGCTCTACAGCTATTACTATTCGAAATAAATCACCTTTAAATACATTCTGCTATTATGCAACAATGCATAACATTCTTTATTCATTCCCCATCTTGCACCTGCGTAAGATATCGACTTGCAACAAACGTTGTTTTGTTCTTTGGTATTAAGTCTTCTGTACATGCTCTGATCGACCCAATTTCCCTGTTCAATTATTGGGTAATCCCTCATTTCACTCGGGAATCCCTCACGCACTTTCCCATCACTTCTAAGATGTGCATTTTCCGAACGAGCAAGTCCGATTTCTTTGACGAAACGATGGACCGCAAGCTCTACAGCTATTAGTGTTCCAAATAATAGGGATGAACTCGAGTCGAGTTTCGAGTCGAGCCAGAGGTAATTTTCTCGAGTCGAGTCACTGTTTTTTGGTCGAGTTTCGAGTCGAGTCGAGTTTGATATTTGGCTCGCTCGTGCGACTCGTTTTAGCTCGTTATTAGTGCAGGTAAAATAAGCCAAAAATAGACCCAAAATGGAAAAATTCCTGCATTCGTGAAACTTTGGTAATAAATTACCTTGGACATGTGGTTCACAAAACCGAATAGGGCATAAAAAACCTAGGGGGGAAGGGTATTTTTGAGGGGGTAGGGGAAAAGTACTGGAATTCCATTATTGCGTGAAATAGGCGTGTGAAGTATCGATTTATAGTTTTTTTTGGTACGCTGAATCGAATGAAAACATCATCAGGTCAAGAAAACCAACAGCAATAGAAATTTATGGGGGGTTTAATTCAGGGGGGCGCAGGGGTGGATTTCGGTTACTTTTTTTGGCCTGGCCCACACTTGGCCAAGGAATATTGCGTTGAATAGAATAGATTACATGGTCGGCGACTAGGAGGGCATGAATGAGTAACCCCCCCACACATACGCAAACATTTTTCTCTCGCATTCGTCCTTTGAAAATAGGATACAGAAATTGAGCATTGAGAAGCTGAAATAAAAGGGTGAGTTATTAACTTACTTACTCATTCTCGAGTAATTTATCGCCCATTCACCATACTACTAATAAAAAGTCCATTCATTAGGAGTTTGTTTCAGTAGCATGCCTTATTTTCTCGATTATTATGGGATATTACGAAATTAATATTTTCACACTTGCTCTAGTCAAGTAGTTGCAAATTCGATATTCTCACAACATGTGACCTACCGCACACCTTGTGACCGCACATCTATGAATTTTGGCACCTACCATAGCTCATTCAACGTAATGTTGATTAAATTATTATAAAATGTTATCGGAAGAATGAACCGAGTTGATCTTGAACACCGATAGCCATCACCTCCATACAAACACTGTCCTGATGTCTCTCAGCATGGGCAAAAATTTGTCGCTATTGCTCACAGATCGCTACCACAATTCAGCATGGTGATGGTGTAGCATCTCGTATGTTCTTCCCCTTATAT
>JAGDQP010002151.1:0-81391 GCA_022664845.1 Lepisma saccharinum
AGTTGATTTGTAAAAAAAGTTTACAAATAAACTAGTTTGTATAGTTTCCATGCGAAATGTAATGTGAAATGGAAATCAATAAAGAAGCACTTGTAATTAGCAATGCAGTTTTTAAAATATATTGAACTTTCTTTAAATAAATTATGTCCGATTTTTTTTTTTTCATAAGAAACCGTTGTTCATTAAAAAAGAGAATATTTAGTAATAAATTTAGGGTTAGGAATGAAAGGAAGAAGTGAGAGGAAGTATTTAGGGGGAAGTTGCTTACTGCTTTATCGGCTTTAGATGTAACATTTCGGCGCTCAGCGATTTTTACTTGTACCTTGGCCCCGCGGGATCATTATTGCCCTAGACCCCGCGCTCACCTAACGCCGCCTCTGATTCTACGAATACATTCGTTTGGAGACAGTTTACCTCCAAAACCGAGGTTTGGTAAACAATGTTGCCCAAATGTTTGCAAACAGTGTTTCCTGTTTTCCATTTCAAATGGGAAACAAGATACATTGTTTCACTCTCTGGAAAAACATCAGAAAGTGTAGGGGTGTTCGGTATTGAGATTCTCATACCGACTTTCGGTATGTTTTGGATACCGACAATTATCGATATACCGATAATACCATAATACCGAAAAACCGATAATACCGAAAATACCATAATACCGAAAATGATAGTGAGCGTTATGGAGGTACTCATGGACTTTTGTATTTAGGGAGTTGGCGGGGTCCCCCCCCCTCCCCCCACACATTCCGGTTCATATGCAAAACATAGTATAATTTTAAGCGTACTTATCTATATTTAGAGTTGTAATTCCTTTTCTCACAAGAACTTTGTGTTAGGTACACATTGAACTTTATACAGAAAAATTGACAAGCACCCAGTCGGTAGCAAATGGGTCTAAATGTCAATCTTTAACCTTGCCAGTGTAATAATATAGTGTATATTTACACGAGCGATAAGCAATGAAATGTTGGCGATCTCACCTAAGAAAACAACATTGACATGAGAAAGACAAAGTTGATTATTCATATTACAGAATTAAACATTATATTATTTACATTAACGCACAGAATCATTTCGAAATAATTTGGAAGGTCTTTAGGCAACTCAGGCTCAGACCAGATGGATAATGATGGAATGATTGGTGGAATGAAGAAAGTGGGAGGAAACGGGAGAACCCCGAGCAAACCCACGCACATGGTGTTTGTTCACCACAAAGCTCACATGGCATGTGGAGGCTTTGATCCGACGAACCCAAGCGCTAGAGATGAGTGCTCTACCCATTGAGCCACCGCGGCCCGCTCTAATCAGGTAGTGTTTGGGCCTTTCCTGATAATGAAACCACAGTCGCTGTAGATTCGCCAACTTCATGTCGTGTCAATTAAAAAAGTCAATCACGCAGCGGCACTTTTGACGATGGGATAAAAGCAAGCAGCAAAATGCATTTCAGCAACATTTTGTTGTAATCCGAAAACTGTTGAGTAGGAATGGATCCACAAGGATGCGGATATTCAAAGCTCCGATCTTCGGGGTTTCAGATACCCGGTCCAATGGCTTCGTCTGATTTCGGTCACAGGTTCAAAGACCCAGAATTCGGATTTCGTTATTATAAAGCATCTGCAACTGCAATGGCGCGATGGTAAATTATGAACAGCCCTGGACAATACCTTCCCCATCCTCTGCTTACCTCATCCCGGCCTTAGCCAAAGAAAGAAAGGAGAGACAGTATTGACTTTTTAAAATTGTATTTATGACCTTCAGGCATCTAAGGTTCAGGCCGGGATAGATGAGGAGAAAGGATGCAGGAAGATGTCGGCCAGGGCCTATGTTGCAGGTGCCACCCCGGCATTTGCCTAGTGTGACTGAAGAAAAACCCTGGGAAAACCTCAGTTAGGATTATCGCTGGGATCGAACCCATGACCTACCGAATCCTACGCCAACGCTCTACTACCGAGTATTTTCGGTATATCAATATTTCGGTATGGGTGATACCGAATTTTCGATATTCCAACATACCGATTTCAGTATATCCATATTTTTGACGGCCCTAAGAAATTGTTTTCTAAATGTTTTCCAATGTTTCTGAAATGTTTGCAAACATTTGTGAAACATTTCAATGGAAACGTTTAGAAAACACAAAAAACACGTCGGGAAACTGTTTGCAAACAATGTTTCCATGTCTGGACGTGGCTTAAGAGTAGGCGTTTAGAAATATGAAACACATTTGGAACCTTTTTTATTTTCTTGTTCAAAATAACAATGTCGGCTTTCTTTATACTTTTATCATCTGAAAACACTAAGTGTTCAATTGAGGACATTGCCGGAAGACGGGCACATAAGCCTATGTGCCCTTTTCCCGGCAATCACTTTAAACTATCCGCCGTGTTCGTTTCTATATGTCCTGCAAATTTCAAGTAAATATCTCTATTCGTTAGCTTGATAGAAAGAAATGTGTAGAATAGTTTCCGCAAGTAAACACTGTCGCGCGTCTTGCTTACGGACCCTGCTGACGAACAAAACCTCAACTCGACTATGATCAAGTTTTGTTCATGATTCAGCCATGTGTTTGATGTAGAACTTCTTCACACATTTTCCGTCAGAGGCCAATCATTTACGCAGTGCGAGAAAACCTTTGGTCTAGTTAGATCACACATAAAACAAGTGAATTAGGAATTAGGCCGTCACCGGGAAAAAGACGTTCTTTTCGATTGAAATTCTGAATGGGAGAAATTATTGCCATAGCTAGAACGGTATGGAAAAGATTTTGGCGGCCATATTGAATCCACGATAGCGACTTTTTTAAATTGTTGTAATATTTTTCTCAACTACTCTTGATAATACACATTTATGCCAAATTGCGTATCTCTAGCTCAAACGGTGTGGAAAATGTTTTCGGTGGCCATTTTGAATCCAAGATGGCGACTTTTTTCAAAATGTAATATTTTTCTCAACTATTTTTGATAAGGCACCTTTATGCCAAATTTCGTATCTCTAGCTCAAACGGCGTTAAAAAATGAATTTTTGGAGTCCACCGTTTTGGATCCAAGATGGCGTCTTTGGAGACATTTTGTAATATTTTTGTAACTTAATGGTAATGATGTACCGTTATACCAAATTTCGTTTTTCTATCTCCAGCCGTTTAGGCTGTGTATTTTATAAAAAAAAAAATCATTTTGGATACAAGATGGCGACTTTTTCAACATTTTGTAATGTTTTCTTAATCTACTGGTGATGATGTACCGTCATACCAAATTTCGCTTTTCTAGCTCCAGCCGTTTAGGCTGTGGCACTATGAAATCTTTGATTGCCGGAAAAAGGGCACACGACATGCATGCACAATTTTCACTATATTTTCACGCAATCTTTGAATTCTATGAGGTTAGTTAACAGTTTTAAAATCTGATTCTATGAGCTTTATACTGGTGTCAACGACATAAATATTCTTTCCCACACTTCTTGGTAATATTCAACCTTAATGTTTACCAGCTGTTTACAAAAAATGCGTTTTTGCGCTATGTGCCCTTCTTCCGGCAATGTCCTCAATTGTCGTTTGCATGCATCTTTTATAAGTTATATTATTGTTTCTATAATTTTAAATAGAGCGGAATTTATTCGTTCTTGAGATTGAAAAAGATTCAATCTGCAAGAACTGGTATGTCGCACTTAAAAAGACCCAGTTTTTCGGAACCCATTACAAAAGTTAAACGGCTTGAGCTAGAAAAACGAAATTTGGTATGACGGTACATCGTCACTAGTAGGTTACGAAAATATTACAAAATGTATCCAAAGACGCCATCTTGGATAATTAGTTTTACGATATCTTCAAACAGAACGAAACTTTAAAATCGCTTTCCTGTAAAGTTGACTTTTTTTTATATATCTGCTGATGACTTGGGACCACAGAATTATTCTGGACCTATTTATTGTAAATGATGTACAAGATTATCCTGTGATCTATGGAATTCCACTTTTGATAACGCGACTAATATGTATATCAAACATATTTTAAATTGATAAAAAATATTCAAAGCCTAGACCGCTCTGCTGGTCTAGTGGCTACTGTCGCTCACTGCCGATCGTGGGGACTTGGGTTCGATTCCCGGTTCGGCCAAAAAAAAATTCCAAGCCGTCTGGAACGGTGCCCACCCAGCATCTTAATGCAGTTGGGGAGCTGCTGTGAATAAAACTCAGTGGCGATTACAGTTGCGAGCTTCGGCTCTCCTCTCTCAATACGTCTGGTCAGCGAGGGAGTAGTAGACCAGCCCCAGCCCCTCCCTCCGAGAGAGGCCTCATCCAATAGTGAATTGAATATGGCTGTAAATTATGATTCAAAGTCTAACTTGCCCCCTCCCCCAAGAGCGGTAATCGCCGCTTCTGATGAGAGACACTATTCTACCTTTACTAGTATCTAGCAAATAGAAAAAATATCTTACTGGCCTGTCTTCATCACTGACTGCATTTTCCGATCCTGGCACTGGAGTAGCCTTTCTAAGTATCCACGCTTTCTTATGTGCCTTCGATTTTTTATTACGTTTTGGTGTTTTTAATGGATAATGGCCCTTCTTCTTTCGTTTTAGTGATGATCCGTTTTCCATAATGTGTTATACTACTCAGATTGTCACAATTCGATTTCGCTTCATATACTGATCTAACCTCCACTGGCTAGCAAACTAAAATGAGTAGTTTCGATGTAAAAAATTATCATTTCGTTTGAATTTCTAGTGGTCACAACTTCATCCCCAAATTCCTTCCTATTGTTAGGCATTTCTCCGAACAAGCTTCCTCTACGGGAAAAATGTTTATTTTGTTGAGTGTTCACAGCGTTCACAGTGCTCATAGATTTGGTAACGTGGTTCACATGAGACAGACTCCAAAGTGAACTGAGTTGTACAGACTTGTACAATAGCCTAGTCATAAAAATAGGCCAGTTATTGAATTTTGATTTTTTCGGGGGACGCATTACTTTCTTATTTTTTTCAACATATTAAGGGTTGTTATGTATGGGAGCCGCTAAGTATATCCAATGGGGACTTTTGTACCTCCCTGGCTTTGTACTCTTATTCTTTTAAAAAATGCATTTTTTCAACGCCTATTTAATTTCTCTCCTAATATGGCAAAGTTATGATAGATGAATTTTTGGAATTCGAAGACAGCCAGCTGATAGACAAGCATTCTAAATTATATCAGAAGTAGGTGTAAATTTAGATCAACAATTTTCTCTGCATAATTGTCTTGCAGGGAAGGAACAATTCCTCGGAAGAGAAACAGAAAAAAATAATTAATTCAATTCAATTCAATCCAACGGTCTATGGCTTGCTTTTCTCTGTCGAACCTGTGGCTACCGAGATCTAGTAGGGTCTCAAATGGAGAATACTAAACGATTTAAAAAGACCTGCCAGTTTTAGAGTCACATTCATAGTTTTCATCACTGTTTCTGGCCATGACTAATCCAACGGTGTATAGATCACCTCTGCCGAACTTGTGGCTACTGAAATCTAGTAGGGTCACAAATGGAGACTACTAAGCGACTGGAAAGGACCTGCCAGTTTCAGGGTCAAAGTTATAGGTTATTCCATGCTTTGAGATCATTACAAATCCAACGGTCTATGCCTCATCTCTGTTGGACTTGTAGTTACTGAGATCTAGGGGAGGGGGACGGACAGATAGGACAAACTCCATATCTTCCCTTATTCACTAAAGTTCATATGGGTGTGCTAATGATAATACGGCAATAATTCTGACCTCTGAGAGTAAAGAGAAAGAAACGGTCGAGGATGCAGCATTTCACTCTTGTGACACGCAAGAGTATATTTCTGTTTACATGCATCCTCCACTCATAGTTTTTCCAAGAATAATATGGCAGAACTTGTCTATAAATACATCTGTTGCGACTACAACCTCTATTAGGCACATTAATATTGATAAACACAGGCAGTAAGATATTCGTTAGTGAGAGTAAAAGTAACGTGAGGACAATTTTTTGTACAAATCAGAGTTTTTAATTAACTTTAAACTAAACTAGATTTTTTTCTCACGAAAGCACACAACAGACCTTGCAACTGTTCAAAATTTCACCCCATTCCATATATGATATTGCTATACCGTTATAAAAGTTCCGTATCTCATCTTAAGTGCATAAAATTTTCAGGAAAATGCTGTTTTCTAAAGCTGCATATTTACATTCGCGTCGGCACGCTGGGATCTGCTGTAGAAACGGTTTGGGTACTTAGCTGAAAGATGGCATTTGTGTAGTCACCTCCCTTCATTTCTCCCTGAGACTAAAACCGAAGACAAGGGTGGGGAGCGGCTGGCTTACCCTCGTCAAACTTTGACAGGTGGACTGGAATAGTTACATAAAAATACTTTTTTTTATTGGTGTATCAGATATGATTGCAATTTAAATTATTAGAATCGTTTCTTCACAACGAATAAAACAAAAAAGTTGATCTTTCTACCATAATTGATTACAAAGTTGGACATATTGTATTTTGTGGAAAACGTAATAATTTTATTTATTTTTTTAATAATTTATTTCTGAACGACTAGGAGACAAATGTACGTTCTAAGTATTTCAATTCGTTCATGAACTTCTGAAGAATGCTGTAAAACTTTTATTTTCTATTAAAGATATCCAGTTCCTTAGAATATTAGGAAATTCGGTAGCCATTTTTTTTGGTCTATGTACACCAACGAAAACTTTATAGCGGAGACAGAAAGTAAAAGATCCTCTTAACGTTGCTCTGCTGTTTGTAGTTCTAGCGAAGCTGTCCTTCAAATTATTTCCTGCTATGAACACAGGGAACCTAGTTAGAACCATAGTTAAAAAACGGCGTGTGTAAGTTTTAAATTCGCAACTCTCCCACAATACAGTCGTGAATAGACCATGAGAATTGGGTGTACAGTATTCAATCCACGTAGAACAAAGCTAATAAATTGGTTATTTTCAGATGTCAAGGGAACTTGCTTTAAAATAAAGGGTAGAAAGAACTTCTCCATGATGTGCCTGCTGCCATGAAGAGTGATGAAATTCGACCGATTCGTTTCAGTAAGAGGAATAGCTGAATATCAAGGACATCTTCTGTTTGGATGGAAGAGTGGGAAATGAAATGAAGATGAAAAAAGAAGTGACGTTGTTACAACTCCACCAGTAAATAATCGGGTGATGTGTATCCAATAATGAAGGGTAACGAACCTCGTCTCGATAAGAGTTGTGTAAGAAACATGAACAGTCAGTGTTAGAATTGCCTAATGGTTTGTCTACTGATTATTCTCTCTCTCTCTCGCTCTCTCTCTATTCGCAGAGAAGTAAGGTTCCTTTCTCGTATTTTCAATCAAGTTGGCGACCTGGATTCTGCTTTGGGCGCGTCACCACCCTTTTACAGCATAAGTCACGGAGTCTTGCCCAAGGGCTAATATCATAGCAGATCGTTAAACTGCTGGAGGGCTCAGTTAAAATATTATTTTGTTCTGGTACCAAGGACCTTGACTTTTCGCAATCACACACAGACATACATACACACACACACACACACACGGAGAGAGAGAGAGAGAGATGGTAAAGAGAAGTGACCAAAATACTAAGTTTTGAATCATCCACGTAAAAGGATGGTACTTTTTCCTCCTCTAACATAAAATTCATTTGTCATTATACTCTTTAACTTTACAATAATGAAAGAGGACCTCCCACATTCAAATAGACTTTCGGGGGCTAAAAGATGTCTACCGAATTATTTTCTCCGGATTTATTAAATCGTATCTATCTTGCTACATTCAAGTAGTGTGTCAATTATGACTGTGGATAATCGGTCGAGGCCGGGTCACAGTCACAGTATATTAAAAAGAAAGTATTTATCTACAGAGAATAGTCATTATCAGCCCTCTTAAAATTTATTTTGGGGAAATTGAATCCTCCAACATTAAAAGGATTTTAGTCCAAATAACCCATTTTTCCCTTTTCGCCTTGAATTTATGCTCCATCGAACTATGTTAAAAGGAACTACGAGTGATTTTTGCGATCATAGTAATTCAGTAGTCAAATTTAAAGTGTTGTGTTAAAACACACCAAGTCATTGACTTGATTCATTTTGAAGAAAATAACAGGGGTAATAATATGATTTATTGATGATTGCGCTGTCTGAATTAAGTCGAGATGTTCTTGATAGGTAGAAGCTGAGTATGTGCCTAGTAATTCTGTGAATGCTGATTCTGAAGTTGATTTATGTTGTACGAGAGTGTGATTTTATACTTATAACTTCGATTGGCGAATCGTTCGGGAACTTACGTGTGTACATACAATTTAAAAGTTCGTTTAATCGTTGTTCTGTGGGTTGAGGCCTTATGCCCATGTTCTTCTAGTCCTTATGTTAACGCATTGTTTAAAAGAAGAAAATAATATTGCTCATTACAGTCCCGAACTTTGGCGCCAAAATCATTAACTTCCTACTTGAAAAAGCATGTTCTGGTCAAGTGTGTTTTATCAATATGTATATTACACCCCTCATTCGAAATACTTTTGTGATGAAATTCTGGCTTTGCCAAAAGAGCAAAACAAATTCAAGAAGGCAGAAAGAGTTCACCCACATAGCAAAATGACGTCCCAGGGATATCTGACGGATCTCCTGGCAGGATATCGGGACGTCCGTAGGACGTCCTGTTTAGGTCCCGTTTACATCCATGGGACGTATAGTTATAATTAATCCTTCGTATAACTATACGAAGGCATATCCTTCATATAGTTATAATTAATTAAATAATGATAATAGTAAGGTCGATTTAATTTATAGAAATTCCAGGTAGGTAATCCCGCACGGCTTTCCGGGGGATATCCAGGGGACCTCCATACGGGATGAACTGTTTGTATTGCCCACAGGGTTATCCCACGGACGTCCTTAGGACATCGCTATGGGAGCAGGACCATTCTGACGGTAATGGGATCTAAATGGGACGTCCCAGGGACGTACTCTGCTATGTGGGCAGGCACAAATATAAATATTTTGTTACAAAGTATAAATAACATTATTTTGTTATAATGATAAACTTATCTGTATAGACATTTGTACTGTGATGTGAAATGTTTTTTTTTTTTTTAATAAAGATTCCACTCAGTGTTATGTATTGCCAGTTGTGCAACAACAAAATTCTTAAATTATTTAATTGTTATTTCAGTGTAATAATATTCTACCCCACGGTGTTCAACAAGGCCATAATTTCCTTTTAGGAGGAGAAAATTACAAAATTAGATAATACAGAAAAAGGCGATCAGAATTATTTCTAATTCACACAGATTAGCTCACTGGAGACCATTGTTTACAATCTTAAGATCATGACAGTAATAAAGCTATACATTTACACAGTACTTCTCCAAGTATTTTTTTTCCGAATCTACAACTCAGGGAAGAAGTGCATTCTTTTAACACTAGGAATAATAAACATATAAATGTGCCATATCAACGACTGTCGAAATCATTAAACAGCTATGGAACGGTAGGAATAAAATTGTACAATAAGTTGTCTGTGACATTAACCAACGAACATATGGACAGATTTAAGACTAAACTGTACAATTGGTTAGTTTCAACACCTTTTTTCCTTGCAAGTGTTTTTCGACTGTGCAATAGAAGAGTAGTGTACTTAATAACTTAGGTTATACTTGTATTTATTTGCTATGTATAGGCCTGCTTTTATTAGTGTTCCTTTTATCTTGTTATCGTTTTACAAACTTATTATTATGCATTTATACTTATGTACTCTTAGTTATTTATACTATTAATAACCTTGACGTTGTCTATTGCCATTTATAGCTTAATGACAATAAAATGCATTATTACTATTATTATTATTATTATTATGGACGTCCAAGCGATGTCCTGTACTGTCAGTGAGAGGAAAAGAACAACCTTTGCTTATTGTAAAATCACGAAATCAGACTTTGGCGCCCTGCTCCCTTATCTATTTATTGGGTAACATCACATCTTTATACTTCTTTTCCTTCGACTGTTAGAAACAAAACAAGCCTTTCATCACTGTTCTGCGATAGTTATAACCATAGATACATTCAACTACTAAAATCAGCGCAAAATCAATCTCGATAGACGTGTGGAGTAAGGTCTGGGACGAGGTTCACGAGGATGCGGGTTCGAATCCCTCCTGGCTCATGGATAGTTGTGGATTGTAAAATGCGACAAGAAGTCAGTAGTTACTAAAATTGCCCAAATACAATAAAAATTACAAAAAAATTATCTTGACAAAGAATCACATAAATGGTGTCCGCAAAGGGTTCAAATTTTGTAACTCTTGATGTCCTTGACGATGGCACCTAATTTGTGTATTTTTGCAGTTTGTAGGGCGAGACCTTTTAAACGAAGTGCAACTTTTCAAAAATGAAGGGAGAACTTGCGCGAAGTCCCTTATGAGGATGTACGTTGAAAGTCCAGTAGAATGGTGGATTGAATGGCAATATCAGACCCTTACAGCTGCTGTAATTCAGTCTTTGGAGATACAATCGAAGCCTCAAGTCATCTTCACACTGAGTCATTCATTTCATAGCAATTTGTGTTTTTTTAAAGCAGAAGTAGTTTCGTATCTACGCTCAACGTTCATTGCTTCAATTTCAAGAAAATGCGCTTTGGTAGAGATAAAACATATTTTTGCAATACTTTCAATGTGTTTTCCCTCAGAGATGATGAGTTCGTGTAAAGTAGGAGAGGGGTAGAAATATTTTCATTGTCACATACTGCTTCCAAAATGTTTTAACTTGAGTGAGCGAATTTTACCACGAGAAAAAAAGAAAATATTTCTATCGCATCCTCAAGTGAAAATTTAATTAATTTATTCTAGTGTAAATATTACGCAAATATGTTTCAGAATAAAAGCAAAATAAAATGTAACGAAGCAAAATGTTATTAAAGCATCAAAATGTGTAAACATTTGGTAAGATGAATGCACAATGTTCGCCTTACGGAAGTTGGCTTAATCCAGCGTTCCGCAAACTATTTTCAAGTGCGGAGCAGTTTTATTAGCTACTAGGTTCAACGAACCACCCTGTGAACCAGCTGTGGTTCGCGGACCACAGTTTGCGGAACGCTGCTGAATCGATTCTCCAAACCTCCCTCCCTCCCCACCTCTCTCTCTCTGTCTCTGTTCTGGCTGAATTGGGCTGAGGTTTTGAATTATTTTGAAAAATATTGAAAAGTGGGGGTGAGCGCAAGGAGGACCCTTTAGCTCTTTTCCCTTTTAACTAGAGAATGGTAGGGATGTTGAAGAGAAAATAATATGAAGGCAGCTCTTAAAGAGATACCAGTTAAGGGAGAAAACCCTGCAACGTTGAGAATGTTCGGCAGTATTTTCAATTCACATTTCGCGAGGAACATTCTTGTGCTGTAAGGAAATGACCTTGACCTTCCCTCCATCTTCCGAATCGTTCAGTGGGAGAGATTTCTTACAAACGTTAGTAAGAAAAACAACAGAAACCCAAACTTTTATGCTGGCGTGACAAGATTCATTCTCCTCCACTTGACCTTGAAACCACCTAGAGCCATTATCATTATGCACATTGTTGACAACAAACACAAAAATTAATTATAGTTTCCTCATGGACATACTCAACATATTCGTGGGTCCGGCCACAGAACTGAAATCATCTGACTGTCAATTGTAGATCCTAAACAACATACGTGGCAGCGCATTTGGATTCTTTATTCCCCTTCAGCTTCTTTTTATCAATGTTGACGTATTCAATTGCAGTTTCTTCTCGCTTGATAACACTAATCGCATCAACGAAGAGCAACACAGCACTCAATCAAGGAAAGGCAAAATGACACGAAATTTCCAAAAATAACAAGAAAAGAGCAAAAATCAGAAACAAAAAGAGAGGAGAGAGAGATTCATTCATTCTAATTTGCAATTGACAGTTTATATAATCTTCGTCATAATGTTATGTTTTGAATATTGAAAAGAGGAACACTAAGAGTAAAGCATGATAACGTGTTCGAATAAATAACTTTTGATCCCCCTTTTTTTTCTCTACCTGAACGAAACGATTGACCTCGTCGGGATTCGCAGAAGTGTTTTTTATATATAATTCAAGGACAAAACGAAATTCCTTTGCTCACGTCTGTGATGAAATCGCCTGTATAATGACAGTGATTTTCAAATAGTTCGCAGAAGAAATATTTAATAGCAGTTGAATTCGTAAGGAAAAAGGCAGGAAAGAAAGAAAAGTACAAGATTATCAGATGAAATGAATATTTAGTACTTTTTTCCTGCTACAAAACATAAAATTCTCGGAAATAGGAATAAATTAGTGGATTTGTGAAGCCGAAGGATGACGTCTCTCTGCGAGCAATTTCCGCGGCAAGGAGGTGTAACATACAGGCTAGGGTCAATATTCTAGATACCATCCCGGTATTTGTCTGCAATTCCCTGCAAAACCCCAATCAGGATGACCGCCATGAGCGGGACTCAGCCCGCGTGGCCTCCCTAGTGCTTATCCGAAATCTGCGGACCACCGAGCTCGGTACAATCTACTTTTAATATATTAAGCAGCATATAAAAAACATGACTTCTACAGGCAAAACAGAATGAAGTTTGAGTTACTGGTTTAAAGGTTACTGGTTCTAGCTTCTGATATTTAGTACAGTACATACCCCACTGGTTTTCAATTTATAATATGAGTATTATTTTTTGCTATCCGCAGAATACAGCATACTAACCCTGGAATTACATTATATGGCCTGAAGAAAACTTACTTTTATAGTGAAACTGCGAGCAGAGTGGCGATCAAAGCGTTTGTGTTATTGTAGAGCAGGGATGGAAATGTTTCAAATGGCCGTACCGGACAAAAAATTACCGTATTTCATAAAAAAATACAGTATACCCATTGAATTGAATTGAATTAAAATGGTCTATATTGAAGCGGGCGAGGTTCAGCCTATGGCTGCTCTGCCACCTAACCCTTGTCAAAATAAGAGTGGTTACAATATTACAATAAGAAAAAGAAGAATAGTGCACATTAGCCACTAATAAGGGCAATACAACAATAATAGAATCACATGAAATATACATTATTGGGGATTATTAATACCACGGCTAAATATCACTATATATTTCGAGCTAAACGAAACTTGTAAAGGTTTACTTTGCCTTAGGATAGAACCCGTTACTTTTCTAGATGAATCTTTACTTAAAGATTCACTTGCTTTAGGATTAGCTTGTTCAACTTACTTTGGTAAGGGATTTTCTAACTTAATCAAAACAAATGAAATTATTTCTTTGATACACGGCTAGCTCTGATTTGTAGGAAATTGCTATATACTTTCCAATTATCTCTTACGTAGGCTAAAGATGTAATCTTAAAGAAATTAGATTAATTATCATTAATCAGAAATAAAATTACACACTGAATGCATATCAATTCTTTATCCCAAATTGATTGTCATTCACAATGTAAACACATACGAATGGGTTTGCTTTCATGAATTTACTTACAGTAAATTATTAAATTCAATTATTAATTTATTCGCAAATAAGTATTTATATCCTTTACACTTTATACCTGAGGTATTTATCTTCTTTGATAAATGTTTATCTGACCTCATCAGATAATTTTAATATTTGGAAATCCATTCCAATTTTGGCATCCACCATTATTTAGAAACATTGTAATTCGTAAATGTATTCTTACGCGGAACTAGCCAAATAGCTTGTCCATTGCGTATTCGTTTTTTTATTAAATTATGAAGCATCATAAAAGGTATATTTGATTGGAAACTTGTAATTCTTCTTGTTGTTGCACCATTTTCCAAAATTCAAAAACTATATATTCAAAATTCCGTAACTTTTTCCACTTTTTCACTATATATATATATATTTGATTTTTTTTTCAATTGACTATACAATTGGCATGACTATTCCACATTTTTAGGTTATTTTAACCTCTTGAATATTCAGTTATAATGTACAGATTTATATTCAATCATATCTAATTGATTTATTAGTGAAAATCATTACTAAGAGGGACTTAAGTATGAATTCTATGTCATATTCTCCTCTTTTCTTATTTTGTCTGATTACAAAATCACCGCCAAATTAGATTTTGAATTTGTAATACTGTTGGAAATGAAAAGGATGTTTGAATCTTGTTACAATAAACGTTGAATTTTTGCACTTTTCACCACTTATTTCTACTAGATTTGATATTATTTTTATTTTCTATGTAATTAGTTTTGCTTGTTGAAGTTAAGTAATTTGAGATGAATTATTTTCACTATATCGTGTTGTTACGTTAATTCATATATATTGTAAAAAAAAATACATGTATGAATTCTCATGTAATCATTAACTATATAGAGACCATTCTTAATTTCAAGGACATACCTCCTGATGAAGCTTGGTAGAATGCAGAGAATGAGTATGTAAGAAAAAAATATAGATAAAATTTGATTAAAAATTTCCTGACTTTTCCCCTATATTTCCATTTTGTTCACACTGAATTTGATTGGATTCATTTTTTCTTCTCTTGATATTTATCTAAATTTTTCTGATTTTTATTGAATATGACTTATAATTTTATTGATTAGAATATTTTATAGTAAGAAATATATGAACGAATTCTCATGTGTTTAATAAATTAAACCTGTATATATATAATTGAAACATCAGTTGATCTGTCTCTTCATTTCTTTCTTTTCTAATAGCTCAAACCATAAGTTTATGGCCATAAATTGTTTTACTGAAGCAATATGTTAAACCAAAAGACTAGTTTAAGATCTTCAAGATCCAATGTGGATTCTTCACCGGTTCTCACAACAAGAAATCCTGTCCGAATTTACAGCAACCGCCTAAATGTAACACTTGCAGTCAACCACATCCAACTTTTAGCTATAAATGTAAAGCCAAACCTGCAGCGGGACCAAGTAAACCAGAGTTCATCGTCCCAATCCGAACACCAGAGACAAAACAACAGCAGAAGACAACCATCACCTCAGTATTTCAAGCTATAACAATAGATCAACTACTTTCATTCATAACAGTGACCCTACAGAACTTACATTCTTTTCAACGACAAAATGTTCTACAACAGATACAATACGCAGCCAAAACAACACTCCACGTTATTCAGGACCTTATGCACACTTTCATGCCTATGCTCTTGAGACAGAAGTTTAAAATCACGCCACCTGTAATCTCACTTACTAGTACAGTATTTCTTATGGCTCTTACGTTTATCTTCATTAATATACGTTCACTTGAAGCTCACAAACCTCTATTTGAATAACTTCTACTGAACGAAACACATCTAAAGCCATCAATGTCATGTAAAATTCCACGTTATACATTACTCCGACAAGACAGTCAAAGAGCTTCCTGCTCGAAGAGCTAACGGCGGTACAGCCATAGGATTTTTCATCTACAATACCTTATAAACAATTCAAGCCACAACTTCAAAACCTCTCGAAGCATATTATACCAGCACAACTACATAACTTTGTCCACCATCTATGTTCATCCAGGTTACCCTATACCAAACAGTTTCTTCGCTTACATTTCTAACAATTTCAGGAACTACATTATAACGGCCGATATAAATATACACAGCCGTTCGGACAGAGAAAAAACTGACTTCCATGAATTTATAGAATATCAAACGGAACAGTTCATGAACTCCCTAAACCACTCGATCCATTTCAAAGACAACACCAGATATAGTAATTACATCTACCAATCTTGTCAACCGTTGCATCTTCTCGTAAGTGACCATACTCCTTTTAAACTCACTTTACAACAACGCCAACAGCCACTATAACAACCGAACTTGAAACGTCGAGAAGTTCTTAGATTCGACCAGGCTAATTGGAATGGGTACCGAGAACATACTCAAAGTAACGTCCTGCATCTGACACCACCGACAAATGAAAACGAACTGTATACAACAACAGAACATATCTACAACACTATAAAAAAAAGCATCGAATCAATACATACCTACCAACACCTTAAACCCTTACCTCCCCAAATTACCCCCTCAATACCTCCCCCTAATCCAACGATCCCGACAATTTTACCGTGACTATCAAAAAAACAGAAACCCTGAATCACTCCAACTCCACAGCCAGCTTTAACGAACAGCTCGCAACTATATTAAAGCATACACACTAAGACAATGGACAAAAAGCTGTAACAAATTAGCAAGCACTTAATAATCTCACAGGCAAATTCAGCAAAACGACATACCCTCTTCTAGACCAAGACCAAGAAGCTTTACACACAGATAAAGAGAAAGCAGATACATTCGCTGATTATTTACAAACCATCTTTACTCCGACACTCCCCATTAATCCATTAAGACATCATCCTGCAGAACGACTAAATCTACAATCTCCTCACCTACAACCAAATCCCGATCATCACCCTCCCAGATCACCTCCTTACAGCACCAATAACATCAGACGAAAACACAGGCATCATTGTACATAACCTACAATCAGCTCCCAGCATAGACACCATTACATACCGGCATCTCAAAGAATCACCGCTCATTGTTCTTCAGCTTCTAGCCTCCATTTTTACATTCATTCTTAGAACCGGATACACACCACTCCACTGGAAAACATCCCATACTCTCATGTTCCTTAAGCCGAACAAACACTGTAAGCCGTATCCTCCTACCGACCCATATAATTTACCTCTATCTTCAGCAAAATCCTTGAAAAAGTTCTTGTCAAACGTCTGCACCTACACCTAGATCAACACAACTCATTCCATTACATCAAGCCGGTTTCCGCCCTTTCTTCAGTATTACCGACCAACTCCTTCGACTCACTAACATGATAACCAATCACTACAACACATCATATCCATCATGTTTAGTTCTGTTCGATTTAGAGAAAGCCTTCGACAAGGTCTGGCATAAAGCGCTCATTCATAAATTTCGCTCATTTCAACTCCCTATTACCTATCTACGATGCATCTTCAACTTCCTCACTAACCGCTTAGCATACCTATCAATAAATTCCGAATTCTCCCATCCCATCTTCCTACACTACGAAGTACCACAAGACTCAGCTCTTTCCCCTCTCCTGTACTTTATATTCGTTGCTGACTTACTTCCTCTGCCAGAAAACATACACATCTTTCAATACGCTGACCACACCGCCTTCTTAGCTATAGGTAAGACTATTCAACATATCAATCGCACAATGAATGATGCCATTAACATCTCACATTATGGGGCTGTAAGTGGGGACTTACTATAAATTCTAACAAGACTTAATGCATAGTATTTCTACCCCCAAAATGTTGATCCCACATACAACGAAATCCATCTAGCCTCGATCTCAAAGATCTACATGAACCAATCAGTCCTTCCAAACAAGTTACATACCTAGGACTAATATACGACCACCATCTCATCTGGCGGCCCCATCTTCAGAAGATCATTACAAAAGCCAAAAACCGACTTCACC
This sequence comes from Lepisma saccharinum, assembly GCA_022664845.1. Lineage (NCBI taxonomy): Eukaryota > Metazoa > Arthropoda > Insecta > Zygentoma > Lepismatidae > Lepisma > Lepisma saccharinum. The sequence continues at coordinate 17,460 of JAGDQP010002151.1, forward strand.
TTGTTAAAAGACTGATTGCAACAACCTGGGGACTAAAAACGAACACAGTAATTAACACTCACAAAGTTTTCCTGCGACCTGTGTTAACATACGGATTTAAAGCTTGGATAGCCGCTGACCACCCGATTTATTAAAAAACTGGAAATCCTAGAACGACATGCTCTGAGAACCGCTTTCCGCATTCAACTACCAAGTCCAACACGAGAGTTATACGAACGAATTACATTTCCTCATTTATTATTGCACCTCAAAACACTCCGCGGTCCGAACCAAGTACATTACCAACAGAATGGAAATACAGTACTTATTATTTCAAGATATACCTAAATCACATGTTCACAACACAAATGCCAAATATAAACATTCACCGCTATCAATACAATTCACTTTATATCGAAACACAATCACACCTAATCATCCCGACATAGACACCATCACAACATATCGTTCGCATGACACCCCTCACTATAGCGCACTCTCATCAATTGCAATGTAACCATTAGTGTACTAACAGGGTCTCATCCGTCTACATTAAGCCCAGAAACACCCCTGGGTAGGAGAGTCATCCATACATTCGTCTTAATTGTTGCCAAAATGTTGTGACGTTGAAATAGTACCTCACCTCCATCATCCATCACATTACCAGATTATTCCCTACATAAAATATGTTTATGAGTAAAGCTCATCAAGCCAAAAATATTTAGAAGATTTGATATAATAAAGAAATAATAAAATGAAGAAAAACCCATAGCTCATCAAATTTTCTCCAATCCAAATCCGATTTATCTAACTCCCCACCCCAAATAGAGGGTGTAGCTCTCTAAAAAAAAATTCAGCCAGACTAAAGGAATATGTAGAGGTATATTTGTTGTATTTTAACCCTGTGAATAATAAATACTTATATTTTTGTATCTTCGTGTTTCCGTCATTTCGTTTGGGAGACTCGATTATAAGGTTACCTAAGGCGCTGGAAAGCACCGCAGTAGCTTTCATAAACGTTGGCTCTACGATTAGATGCTTTTGCTTTTGTAACCCACACTGCGGGCAGCAGGTTTGGGCACAGATTATTATCCAAGTGTTAGGAAACAGAGGGGGCCAAAGAGCGAGATTTCAGAAAAACAGTAGCCATTGGTTGGAAGGCGCGTGACGTCATTATACGGACTGATGAGTGTGAGCTTGTAGCGAGAGAATAGAGAATTCCATAATAACAATGGATATAAAAGAAATTTTGCACCTGATAATTATTTGGTTATGAAAAATATATACTTTCTTAAACTTACATGTTTCTAATAATGAGTGTAGACTATTAAACTGCATAAAAATAAACAACGCATTGTAAATAGTAAGACAGATATTTCTCTGTTAACTTTATTTTAAAGGAAATGTCATTGGGCTCTAACAAAATTGATTTTAGAACCTTGATATCAACTTTAGAAATATTTTATTGCAATAAGGAGATAGACGGGATAATGGTGATAGTCATGTTTCAGTTAATATATCTGTACTTCCTTTCGCCCAATATTTGTGACCTAGGCTATTAAGTTTACGATCAATGTGCATGCTATTTTTTAAATCTCTCTCTCTCTCTCTCTCTCTCACACACACACACACACACACGCGCGCGCGCGCGCGAAAACACATAAGCAAAGGCGTCATTTAAGTATTACGTAAACTTTCAAGGGGGTTCAAGTTTTGTTTATATCTGACAATAGGGGAGGAGGATCAGAAAAATTTGGTGAACTTTACTTTTATTTGGGCCAGTCTAGTAACTTTGGGCTTCGGCCCGTCACTATTCGGCGTTAGCTGTTAAGATCCACACCCATGCCCCTGCCGGGACCTTCGAGGGAGGAGGATCAGAGCAATTTGATTACATCAGATTCACTTAAAATTATATTGTAGATTTAAAGATTGAAACTTTTTTTTGGACTTCAAAATTACGATAAGTATTGAATTGAATTTATTTTTAAGCCTTTAGGCGTCTGAGGCTCAGGCCAATAACGATAAGAAATTTGTCTTTAATAAGCATGAGGCTATCTCCTTATTTTTGCTTACAAGGGAGGTCTAAATGATTAAAATGAACTTACGTAATACTTGGGCGCTATCATATAACAAATCAACCCACAAGTATACAGGCCCGCAGCCACGCGGAAGGGGTCCTCCCCACGAAAAATTTTCTTTGTCCCACTACACCTTAAAATCTAATTTTATGTGTGTAAAAGGCGATAAAACATATATTCCAGCTTACCCCCTGTAGGGGGTGTCACCCCCAAAATTGAGAGCTCTTACGGTCAAAAATCGATAGAAACCGTGTACAACTCCACTTAAACGCTCCCAATTTTTACTTTACACTCCCCTCTAAACTGAAAATAATTTTGCGGAATCCCTGAGGTAAAAATATATCATGACCCATGGCCCCAACATTATTTTAGTAGTTTCCCCTCCACCTGCAGTTTGGTTGGTAATGAGCCTAATTTTTATGTTGAAACAGCACAGTTATTCTGATTACTCATTTTTTAAATAAAACAGAGATCACAAAGAAAATATCACGGTTATTGTATATCCTTTCAAAACTACTTTAACGCATTGAACACGAATGTAACACAATAACTAAAAAACTAAAACTTTACTTACTAATGTAAGGTATGCTAAAAATACGCGCGGTAGCAGACGAATTTGTTGTGCTCCGTATAGTGACGTCATGGCAAAACTCTCCATAGGTGGCGCCATCGGTCCACGAATGGCATACCTAATAAGTTCTACTTTCCTTGATTAGGAAGTGTGATAATCCACCTCGGAATTCAATGTGAATCCATTGCGCCCTGCGATGTTAATAGTTATTTGGTAATCTGCAATCGGAGCACGCAGCGACGACATTGTGTAATTTGGTGATTATAGTAAGAATTGGAGCATTAGAGAAAATGTCGACAATGTAGTGAGGCATTGAATAGTGGCATGAATGACTCCTAGGATTCAGAGAACGAAGAGGAAGTACTTAGGACATCACAACAGAACAGAAGAAACACGAAATTTCAGGGAGAAAGACAGTTGATGACAAAGGAAGGTCAAGCAAAGATGGAAATTGGAAGTAATAGTGATGATTATGATGTGGCAGAAGGACAGTTTTTGAATTCTCGTTTCTTAGAAGTATGGAAGTTAATGGAATAATAGTTTGAGAAAGATAAGAAGGAACGTCAGCTGGAACGAAAACGAGAAAAAAGAGAGCGTAAATTGGAACGTGAACGTGAACCAATAGAGAAAGAGAGAAAAGATGGAAAATGAAACAAGAAAATTTCAATAAGACAATGGATAGCATGATACAAAATTTTGGTAAGAATCTGGGAGTTACTTCACAGCATTTGTGTGAAACAATAGACTCATTTGGCCAAAGGACTGAAGGTTACGGAGAAGAAGCTAAATTAGATAGCATATCTTGTGAAGTTGACGAGGAAGAAAAGAAATTAATAATTCAAAATGAAGAAATAATTGTAACAGAATCATCTACAGTACTCGTTGAAGAATTTAAACAGTACCAGACGTTCGAAATCCAAAATGTTAGTGAAAATATCCAAGGAAACAAAGAAGAAATGGTTCTACAGTCTGTGATGTGTATCCAAAATTATGAAGAAAAGATAGTAAGAATTCATGAGGAAACTCAGTCAAGTGTGAATTTTGAGCAAGTCGAATCTAGTGCACAAGATAATATGCTGATTGAGAAAAAATCTAGGAAACATAGAAGAGGTAGTCGAGGAAACAAGCGCAAAATTTTCTGGAAGTCTGATAGGAAGAGAAAACCAGAAATTTTAAGTCAAAACTTAAGTCAGGATGTGAATATTCAGAATAGTACTCAAGGCAAAGAACTAATGCGAAAAGTGGAAATAGAAACAATTGTAAATTGCCATGAAATATCAAAAGAATGAAATGTAATACCCAATGTAGTACCCAATTTCGACTGTTGTTTCGGAACAAATTTTGTGATAAAGAAAAAACAAAAGATGTAAATGTTGTGCCTGTAATTTGGAATGTTAATAATGAAAGTACAGTAAATGAAATCTCAACGACGATTGAGAAATTGAAAAAGACATCCCAAGCTGTGACAGTGAAGAAGACAAGGAAAAAGAGATCGTCTAAAGGTAAAAAAACATAAAAGATGCTTAGGTGAAGTACGAAAGAAAAAGGATCTGTTAATATCTCAAGTGATTAAAGAAAGTCGTGGAAGTCTAGGAAGGGAAGGATATGTAGGAAGTCTAGGAGATTAAGAAGGAATAAAGTGTTAAATACTTCGTCCATAAATCCATTGAAGTTGGATTACAAAGCTGCTGGAATACCAGTGAAGAAAACTAAAGTACCAATCTTGTCCATTATTCCAGATTACTTTACTGAGTCTACCAATCTGCGACAAAAAGGTTGTAAATTTCATCAAATAAAAAGGTGCTGCAAAAGTAAATTGTGTAGTGTAAGAAGAGTTAGTAGTAATTCGGAAAATAGAGAGATCAAATCTTTGAGTAGAAAAATGGATTTAGAACCAACTTATCGTCAATGGTTCCTAAGGAAGAAAATAACTTGTGAGAAAGCGAATCAGTTGTGTGTAAAATTTTATCTTCACGAATCAGAGAACCGAAAAGTACGAATTAACATGGTACAGGTATAAAATCTTGAACCTACCTAAAAGGATGAAGGAGAGAAAGGTGATTAAAGTGAAGGCGAAAGAAAAACAAATTGTAACCTGTGAAAAGGCGTAAGAAATAGATCCTGTTCGAGTACACCAGTCAATTAATATTGATATTGGTATAAGAACTGAGGCTTTATGATAGTATAATTAATTTATAAAAAGGGAACTAACCAAGAATTGTTATTTATGGAGCAGTTAGATTTATTAATAAACATAAATTGGGAGTAAATATTCTTAATGAAATTTAAACATTGCTTGATCAATCATTTAAGATAGAATGATATATAAAAAAGGATGATTAAATGAAGGATGACTATTTGACATTGTTATATATATATATGAAATGAAATGAATTAATACTATTATTTATTGTTTTAAATCGAATGAAATAATTTATATATGAAATATAATTCATTGAATTAATTATGATGAAATGATTATTAATTTTATGAAATTATTTTGAAATGAACAGAAGTTGATTGTCATGGTATCATAGAATTGAAAATTATTCTTGAATTTAACAAGATGAATTATAAATATTAATTTTGAAACTATTTTAATAGTATGCGATTTAATAAAAAGTTAAACATTCATTTTGCTTTCATTTTTTTCTTTCGATTGGGGGAATGTATGAAATGTGCTATTGCTAATGAATGAGTGAAGCACTATAGTGATATCAAAAATTGATTATTGTATTTTTATTTTATGGTTATTGAAGTTAGCTTTGTTTGTTTTATCGATTTGATGCTAAATGAGTTTATAAGAACATACTTTGATGTGATACGGGTTGCCTGCTAGTCAGATGTGATTTGTAAATGATTCAGGAGTTTACCGGTAGATGGCACCACATTCATAGTGTTAGTTTAACAACTGGAATTGCATTTTAGGTATTGTAAATTATGAATTATTGATTGTAATATCGGCACATGAGTATAACTAATTAATTTCATGTTATTGTTTTATCAAAAAGATTTTGTCCTTTATTCTTGATGAATAGTGTTTAGTCGTTTGTACTTAATGTATATATGATTGTAAAAAGCTAGGTTGTGTTGAACCAGACTAGAGGGATATGTAGAGGTATATTTGTTGTATTTTAACCCTCTGAATAATAAATACTTATATTTTTATATCTTCGTGTTTCCGTCATTTTGTTTGGGAGACTCGATTATAAGGTTACCTAGGGCGCTGAAAAACACCGCAGTAGCTTTCATAATCGTTGGCTCTACGATTAGATGCTTTTGCTTTTGTAACCCACACTGCGGGCAGCAGGTTGGGGCTCAGTTTATTATCCAAGTGTTAGGAAGTGTAATAATCCACGTCGGAATTCAGTGTGAATCTAGTGCCCTGAGTTGTTAATAGTTATTTGGTAATCTGCAATCGGACCATACAGCGACGACAGTGTGAACTTTTTATTATAAGGGGATTTGATATAGAAAGTCTCATTACAAGGTTTATGGTTAATTGTTTGAGGAACGAAGTTTAATAACAACCAAAATAAAACAAAAAGAGCAAGCAAGCGTAAGCTGAAACAATACTAAATCTAATAACAGTACAGTGGTAACTATTATAAATACCGTTTATTATACACATATTATTCACATTCTAGGTAAAAGCGCATGCACGAGGGCATAAGTGTGAACGTGCGTGCGCACGCGTGTGTGTAAAGTTATTAAATTTCTACAACACCTAATGCCGCCTTTTCTGGTCTGTTTGAACCTCAAGGATGATTTCGATCAGTTTCATTGAAGGGTTTTTTAACATTCTCTTGATTTCGTGCATATCTCATAAACCATACCACACAAGCGATGTCAGCGCGGGTACCTAAAATTTTCGCTCCTGAATTTCAAGTGCTGTAATAACCACCTATTGGAGTAGGTGGTTATTACCTCTTCCTCTACCTCTTCCTCTTCATTCATTATCACCTCTTCATCGTGATCTTCATAACCATATGCATCTACATTAGTTTGTCGATATTCAATTTATAATTAATTTTTTGCAGCATTACCGAATGTAGAAGAGATTCTCACTCTTATGAACCCTGGTTACTGTACTCTTTCTGCGTCTTGAAACATTTCAAGCTGCATTTCTTCTTCCTCTTCTCTCTCCAGTTTGTCTTGTACGTAAGATTAAGCTAGGCGAATTTGGTAATCGCATACAGAAATCTTGCAAGGCAAATTCAGGCAAAGATCTCCCATTTCAGCGTATATTCTTGCTCGTAACTCTGAAGCTATTAATTTCCTTACTTTGCGCACATGGAGTCTTTTTCTCACTTAGTTTCAATCTACAGCATAAGATTTGTGTGGGATCCTTTGGACAGAATTTTGAACGCACCAATGATTTTCGAAGCCAAACGCCTCTGCATATTAATTACTTATACAAAATACTATAAACATGTCATGTTAGATTTCTGGGGCCACGTAAGTATTGACTTTAGCCCTTCATTTCCTTTGTTACGTTTCTCTTACTCAAATTTCTAATGTTCACTCTCTCCTTTCCATTCCGTTTCTCTCTTATAAGCTTCTCTTTATGGCTCTGTGTTACTGGCATCCATCGTCTCATTTCTTCTCTTTGTGTGTTTAAATTTCTCTGCTTTGCCTATTTTTGCATGACATTTCATCGGTACGAATTTATGCATATTTTGAGAAAGTCTGTGCAAAAGCTAATTGCTGATTTTAGTTTCAGAGGAGTGGAGGAAGGTGAGCGAGAGAGAATAAGATTCTACCTGAAGGGGGTCCTACTTAAGGAGCCAGGTCCGACATTGGTCACTTTTCACAATACTGCACATTTGTCATTAAATTACAATTACGTATTTTTCAGTCTCTCGCTTAAAGTGTGAGGAGAAATGCTAATAATTTGAGAAGATCAAAAGAAATCACCCTACTCAAATTATACAATAAATAGTGCATTTAACTCTGTATAACTGTGATCATGCATTGGACGAACAAAGTGCATATATAATAATAATACACAACTTTAGCAGTGAAGGAAATAAAAGCCAAATGCAAATGTCTCATATTTAGCAATTATAGTACTATCTTTAAAAACGTAATTCCGATGCTGTAATGAGAATATTGGGAAGTAACCTACGTATGGCAAGAATCTGAAGACAAATACACTGCACACACGTATTCCCATTACGCTTTTTTCTGTAATTTGTTTTTAACATTCACAGATAATATACCGACGTTCTGTCATCACCCCTACCTCTCTGATGTTGTCCCGAAATGATTGTATGAATACATATAAAACTAACAATTTTTAATGTAATAATTTTATCTAATTATTCATAGCTTGAGGAATATACGTATCATTAAAAAGAAGAAATGTTTGTCCGTCACCGGATTCGAACCAACAACGTTGCGGGTGGGAGTCCCGCACTCTACCATTTCTTTTTGAAAACTTGGTTCGTCTTAAGCGGGCGTTTACTTGTTCAACTTGTTATATCTTTTAAACTTGTGTAAACTGATACTCTCTTACATCTAACAAGCAAACACACTGATGGGGCAGTAAAAAACTTCTACATTTCTTTCTTCCATCATGGTTAGAATGTAAAAATATGTGCACATGCAAATTTTGGCAACTCGAGAGAAATTATTTTAGGAGATATCGATGATATAATAGTCAGACTCTTCTTTCTGGAAAGTGAAGAAAAAGTGTGAAAATACCCTTATATTTGTAAAATGCTGCAAGAAATGGAAAGCAAATACATAGTAACGGGTACTGGGTGGAAGGCGCTACCTGTTGGAGGGTATGTTCTTCACGACCGCCATTTTGAAGTCCACCATATTGAATCTCGGTTGGTTATCTTAAATAGGAAGGGGGTCGTGTAACATATTATTCTGGTCTAGAATTTTACGAGAAACACGTTTATGAAGTTAGTTTGTTATGGCTCTACTAATCGGTAGATAGTATTGATACCAATTATGTTCATTCACATTAGAATCAATCGGTTATGGATTTAAGAATGATATTTAAGTTAAATTTAATTAATTTCAAAGTTATTTATTGTTTTAAGAACTAAAAGTTATTTCGCGTTATGATTTATAATGTATATTGAATTTTTGGTAATTCAGGATTTCACCGTTAGATGTCACTACTTTGAGAGCAGGAGTTTCGGATGTGTACTAATGGATTGATAAAAGATTACTTAAACTTATGTAGTTCATTATCAGCACAAAAGTATAGCTAATTAACTTTTATCACGTTATATGGTTACTTGTTGATACAAATGCATAATTACTTATAGAAACAATATTGTCACTATTAAATGTATTGTGCATGTATGTAAGAAGCCATGTTGGGTTTCTTGTAGTTAGAAACATGCCAGTAGTGCCACTTCGTATACCAGAGCCAAGCACAAATCAGATCAACGAATCACCTCTTCCTATGCCTACTACAGAACAAATAATACAATTCATTACTATTACTCTGCAAAATCTCTACCCTTTTAACAAAGAAACCATCTTCTACAAAATCCAACAGGCAGCACAACAAATCTTCAAAGTCAAACCTCAAGCAACATATTCAGGCCATCATGTCTTCTTTTCATTTTCTCCTTTCACCTGAGCATCATTGACGTATTGTTCATCATCACTCACATCACCCACTCACCTATCATGTTCATCATTGCACAGTTCCCATAAATGTTATATGTAGGGCTCACCTGTCTCCATTACCATCTAGAGAAGCCCCTAGATGAGAAGAACAATCAACCAATCATTCGTCCAATTGTAGTTCAAAGTGTTATGATGTGTAACGCACTTCATGCTCATATGCTATACCATTTTCACCAGTTCCGAAAAATATGGTTATAAGCATAAGCTTATAACACCCTGTTTAATAGATAAAGGAAAATAAAGGATTAATAACGAGTTTATCAGAAACCCTTAGCCCATCTAAACCGTTCCTTTTTACCCTATAATCCTGAAATCCCACTTCCCTAAAGCGAGGGCGTAACCCTTGGGAGGGGCTAGTCACACCGGTGGCTAGCAAAACGCAAAAAAAAAAAAAAAAATCTTGTAGTTAGAGATACCTTGTGTAAAGACAATTCTCTTTAATAAATAATGTTTTAATCTGTAACTGAATTTTATTCAGTGGAAGCTTTAGAGAATCAATATCCAATCTTCTGGCAGCTGAAAAGCTCCGAAGTATTGAACATTGATTTGCTCTATAGTCTCGGTCTGGGTCGGTGTAGCCCTACTATAGGTAGACTTGGGGCACTAAGACTGACTATCATAAGCATTATTTATCTAAAAAAGATTCGAGTTCGAATCCATCAACGCCCTGAGATGTTACGAATATGTTAGAGGCCTTCTTTACAAATTGAACAATGCAGCGACAATATTAATATTGGTAGGAACGAGAAGGACCCGTTATAAGTTTTGCCATAAATAAATGTATTATTGTGAGAGATAATAGCAAATGACATTTGTAATGATGCAATAACCTGAAAACACCCATTTTGTTTTGAAATAATGATGGAATTGTAAAGTAAATGCATACAAATGGATATCGATATGACAATATAATCAGGAACAATTTGTATGCATTTACTTTACAATTCCTTCATTGTTTCAAAACAAAATGGATGTTTTCAGGGTATTGCATCATTAGCCCATACTAATGTCATTTACCATTATCTCTCACAATAATATATTTACGGTAAAACAAACTTCATGTTTCCCGTAAAATTCTAGTCCGGAGTGACATGTTACACGACCCTTCTTATTTAAGATAACTAATCGAGATTCAATATGTCGGACTTCAAGATGGCGGCCGTAAAGAACATACACTCCAACAGGTAGCGCCTTCCACCCAGTACCCATTATTATGTATTTGCTTTTCATTTTTTTCAGCATTTTGTAAATATAAGGATATTTTCACACTTTTTCTTCACGTTCCAGAAACAAGAATCTGACTATTATATCATCGATATCTCCTAACGTAATTGCTCTCGAGTTGCCAAAATTTGCATGTGCACATATTTTTACATTCTAACCATGATAAAAGTAAGAAATGTAGAAGTTTTTTCTGCCTCATCAGTATGTTTGTTTGTAAGTTAAAATCATATACACACAAACATCAATGTCTGAGACGGGATTCGAACCCACGATCTTCTAGTTGATGGACTAGCGCTAGTCTGCTCGACCACCTCGATCGGAGACCACTAAGCTAACATGAAGACCTTTACAGAACTGGTTCTGAAGAAATATTACTGAATTTCCGGTGTACCAAGACAATTACAATCATATCCGTTGAAAATGCTGTTACGTTTTCCTTTGTCTTGTTCATTCTACCATGGATGCGAGAATTATGTTTACTATCTTTCCTTTAATTGCAATTGTTCCTTTACATATGGAAACGTAGATGACAAAACCACCACGTGCTCACATGTATGCATAGTTTCGAAATACAGTATCATTACGTATTACAATAAATGTTACTTTTATCTTCGTTTAATAACATTTCAACATGTTTTATTGCATTTAAAAGAAGAAAAACACACTTGCACAACATTTTCCCAATTGCGAAGGTTCACCCTACCCTTGGGGCTCGAACCTGGCATAGCTTTGATTTACTGTTTCCGAGGATACCCGAAGTTGGACTTAGATAATTTTCTGCTAAAAACAGCCTTAAGCAATGTGGTCATCCTTTTTGAAGTAGAGTGTACGAAACTTTCAAGAGCTATGGCTATGAGAAACTCTATACTCATCAGGAGTTGGCGGCCTTCCCTTGTTAGAGGTAATAATATTAAAGATGGCGAGTAAATGTGTAATATTTGGGTTAGTGAGAACTGAGAAACCAACTAAAATATTTTTAACATTCTCTCTGTAAAATTTGTGAAATAAGACATTTCCACAGGTTGGCCTACATATAGGATTGTAACACTGATTAGATTAAGTGGGGTGGGAACAAGTGCTTTTTACTATATAATGTGTCACACTTAAAACCAATACAACTTTTATAAATATTCAGGACAAAAGTATACAACTGAAACTGCCTAATATCACAGAAAGTCTGACCAATATTTGCCCTATATCCTGTGCTGCTAGGATGGAGAATCGTTAGAAAAGTAGATATATTGCTCATTTTCACCTTGAGAGTATTTAAACGAATATGCTATCTTAGGAAAACCAGTTATGATGATCAGTGATTCCGCCAGACCCCCTGTGCGGGTGTCACTTCCAAATCCTAGAGAGCACCCTCCCAACTTAAAAAGTTTTACAGTCGAAAACGATAGAAAACGTGCTAAACTTCACTTACATTATCCTAATTGTGACTGTATACCCGAAACTGAAAATCCTGGCGTAACCCCTGATGATGATGCACACGTTTAACCATATTAAAAAGATATTTCTTCACGAGAATAAAGTGAAACCGTGAAAAGTATTTCAAACATGATAGGAGCGCCAGTCGAACCCGAAACTTCTTGATTCCACGATAATACAAACAGTAACAGCATAAGAGTAGGGCAAGCGGTGCCACCGTCCGGGGCGCCAAGTATCGAGGGGGACCTCTGCTGCATAGTGGGACGAAATCGAAAAACAAAAATGAGACGAAATCCCTAAATTCAAATTCAAAAAGTAAACTTGAAAACCACGTTATATTGTAATTAAATGTCCAATAGATACTAAACTACTTCGTTTGTAATCCTGAAATGCATAATCATTACACTGTAAAAACTACCTCTGAACTGGGAGTACAAAATGCCAATTGGAATTGCTTGTTTCAGTGTAGTACATGTGAACTGAAAGCTGTACATTTTCCCAAAATTTTCGGAATGCGATTATGTATATTTTCTGTCTGCAACTGCCATTGAGGCAAATAATTTGTTATGTAAAATGTGGTAAGATTTCTTGTTCGGCTACAGTGCTATCAAATCTTAAATGTATTTGAGAGCTATATACTAACGTTTTTGTAATATCTGTACTTCCAAAAACTAATGTAAAATTTTGGATAATTTTCCCAAATTAATTGAGACAAACAAAAAGAGTCAAGCGAGGCCAAGCTCTGATTTCTCGTTAAGATAAAATGTAGAATAAGTACTTTCAAGGCATTCAACATTTAGCTGTCCCTACTTGAAACCTTCTGTGTAAAACCTCCCAAAACGTGGGAAAACGCGTTGCCCGCGCAAATAATTGGTGATGGTGCGTGTAGAATCCTATTGCCAACAAAAGATAGCGGAAAGTTATAGTAGTGCCAATATGTCTCGACATCTGGTCTTCCTTTAGACGCGCTGCTGTCGTTTGAAAGAATTTCGCATCCTCTTACCACCTGTAGAGCTATGTTGCCACACTTCGCAACATGAACTTTACCTTCAGTCGTGTGAGGGAGTTGAAAAACAAACGGTACACACACCTTCCCAGTTTAAGATAAAGGAAAATCTTATTATCGCCCTGTGCATTTCGTACTTCCAAAAACAATACAGGTAAAACATTAAAAGGCGAGAAACAGATTACAAATTAAATACCAATTCGAAATTCCAGAATTCCGGAATGTCGGAACTTCGGAAAGTGGGAATTCTGAAATGTGTGAATTTCCGAATGTTGGTCATCACCACCGAATGATAGAAGTTAGAATTTTATTTATGTCCTTTAGGCACCTAAGGCTCAGGTCGGTATAGAGGAGGTTAAGGTGTTGGCCAGGGCCTATGTTGAAGATACCACCCCGGGATTTGCCTGGCGTGACAGGGAAAATCTCAGTCAGGATGGTTGACCGCTGGGATCGAACGAACAATCTAACGAATGCTACGCCAACCAAATGATAGAAAAGAACGGTCCACCGCCAACAGGCAGTACAATACATGTTATTTTGAGTACAATTAACTCGTGATGGCTAAGATGTAAAACAGTGTAAAAAAAATCTTACGATGGACGTCTGAGCCTGAGGTGCTTAAGAGCCATAAATAAAATTAAAATTCTTGTGTTAAAATTTTATTTCGGAAAGTCAGAATTCCGAATTTGAATTCGAATTTAAGGTCTGGAGCATATAAGTTTTAGGTCACTTTTGCAGAGACTTGATGGAGTATGATGGGATGATTGGTAGAATGAAGAAAGTGGGGAGAAACTGAAGAACCCCAAGAAAACCCATGCACACGGTGTTTGTCCACCACAAAACTCTCATGGCAAGAAGAGGAATCGAACCGACGACCCTAAGCGCAAAAGGTAAGCGCTTTACCATTGAGTCACCGAATTTCGGAATTCCTAACACCCCTAGTAGACCCTAACTTTCCAGAAGCAGCAACTGCTCTCTCCGTTGCTCATTCTATGGGAAACACCCAGTGGCCTGAACTTTTTTCATCGTCCCAAAACTTTATCACTTCGCTCATTATTTTTCTTCCCTCACTGCGTACCACAGCATTCTCCTTTTCAACCATCCTTATTTCAACTGAACGTCTTGTTAAATTTGGCAATAGCGTTACACATTCAAGACTACCTCGGTTAACGCCCCGCTGAACCCTTATTGGCTCAACGCCTGGGTGTGTCGAGGGTGTGTGTTTTAGTTCGCATTTTTGGCACAGCTCAAGTCATCTTGGCAGCACTTATAGTAGTACTGGTTAACAGTAGTAACGAAGTAGTGAAATGAGGAGGAGTGGGAGCTGGTGTGCAAGAGTGATGGATTAGACTCATTAGAGACTTTAAGGTGTAAATCATTTCTTTCATGAGCTCTTACCTCCAAAAAGGGATATAAATCTATCAGAAGTGATGATTGTACTCCTGATTAGCCCTGAGGTCTTGTGAACAAATTGGAAAATTTACTACGATTTACTAATGCGTAACGTGTCTCATATTTTATTACAAAAAGTCCAAATGATGTATTTTCGTAATCATACTTGCACAACATACCTGAAATATTACTACAGAAGCTACAACTCAGGCGTCCATTTCCAAAAGGGTTCTTCTGCAAAAATTTAGAAATTAAGATATTGGCATTGTTTAGTTGTTTTTTATCACTTCCGAACACATTAGTAAGGTTTTGCGTTTCCGAAAGTCTTCAATTAATTTGAATTTCGTAAGAAAGTAAAGGACAAAACATAATTAACAGTAAAAGTTGCATATAATTTTATCTTTTCCAATATTATTTTGTAAAAGTAAAATTTAAAATATTGGTAAATTACTACTTCTCCAACTGTATCTAAGATATTCATAACTGCAAATTTTTCCTAGCGTTTTAAAATTAGAAGTGTATAACAAGTGTTCGTATCAATTTCCTAATATTTATGGTGCATGGACAAGGATCCGTTTGTTTTCGTTTGTTTTAGTGTGCTTTGAAGTACGTTTCTTGGGCTGCGTTAATAGTGTTGATAATTATTTAGAAATACAATGCTTAGAAATTACATTTGCTTCAAAAACAAGCAAGCTAGTCTTGATATCATCAACAGCAGTATAGTCTCAGTTTCTTTCGGGGAGATTTTGCCTCCTGGGGAGGCTTCAAGTCTTCAACCGCCCTCCCGAGAGAATTTATGTTAACACTTGTATTACTCATACGTATATAATAGCACATATTGTTCATGTTATTTGGAGGGTAATTAAGGAAGTACAGCATAATGTTAAGGAACATAAATGTTTATTGTTGTTTTATATTTTTAGCGCATTAGAGTCAGCATGCATTATGTATAATTTTCGTAAGCCCTCCACGAGCTCCCCGAATAAAGTCTTCTGGAAGAAACACTGTTTGGGTTTTCGTCAAGATGAAACACGCTATATCCCGTATACTACGTGAATGTGAAGCGGATAGCACACCTATAAGCCCCTGACCAAGATCCAACCAACATTTCCTCAGCGTTCACATGGTATTAATTGCGCCGGGCTTATTTGATTTTCGTCGCACTGTGCGCCGGTCGCCGACACAAGTGAATAACCGCTCGTTAAAATAAATCGATGGTGGTCGGTAACGCAATAACTTCGCCGTCTCGGGACTCTTGTGCACTTGGCTGTAATCGGATGGTTGAAAAGCATGACTCTCCATAATCTCAATATTCATTATCATGTATAGATTATAGCGAGCAACGAGAAGTTCTCCGTCCAGGCTAGTAAGTCCCCGCGAGCCCTCCAGTTACCCGCGGGTCTCGGAATAACGGGGAAGTAGGATATTGCGGCGAATAGTTGCAGTCTGCGCTCACGATTGTATTCGCGAAAAGGGCCTCAATCAAGTTCACTTGACCCGGTCCCAACTTGTCTTACGCCGACACTGAATACAAAGCTTCAGCACTGCTACACGGTTCACTTTACTATTTTACGAGCAATGGCACTACAACGAAAGATTTAGGAATTTGAGAACATTTCGTACTAGTATTACTATTTATGGCACCTTACAAACAAGAATCCTGAACTACTGCACTCTCCAGCATAGTATCACTCATTGCGTGATCTTATACGTCATAACTTTAATGACTATCATTGTTTTCCTCCACAATAATGTATGCAAGACAAGATAAATTTCAGGACAATTGTAGTAGACTTCCGTAAACATAATGAGATACAATGACCCTTCGCTTATAAGCAGTTTGAATCGAGAATTAGCAGCAACTCAACCATGAATGTTCTCAAGATGCATTAATCATTTTGTATTATGCAACAAAAGACTTTGACAAAGTCATCACTTCTTTCCATTGTTCCACCTCGGTGGAGCTATCAAACTGACCGTTATTAATGGTCGCTTCTGGTTTTGCAACCCACAAACCAAGTTTAAGAAGCAGGAGAGCAAGTCAGTTCTTAACATCATAGCCAAGTGAAATATATTTATTTAATTATTTACTTTGTTATTAATAAGATAGTCTATTTCACACGGCACTTTAACAACAAAAACTGATTGTAGAACAGAAAAGACAGTCAAACACAAAAGCAGTTTCATGAATATACACTGCCGGATAGAGAAATCAAAGACTTTCAAACTATATCATAACAGTGTCAAAGGACAAAGTACATTCCAAGTAAGTGATGGTATCACTGACGTTCAACATAACTTATAACTTATAACAACAATCGAGAAACAGTGTTGTCTGGCGGAGAAAAATTTCCCGGAAAATGGGAAAATCTGCCCCCCCCCCAAAAAAAAAATGAAAGGGAAAAAATCGAGCATCTATGGCTCAGGGCTGTCTAGGATAGGGGACAGGATGCGGGAAGTAATCAGCCTGATCCTAGGTTTAAGATACGATCTCGGCATTTGCCTGGTGTGACAAAAAAAACCTCGAAAACCTCAGTCGGTCGGGTGCTGGGTCGGACCAATGACCTCCCGAAAGCGAAGTTAATACCCTATGAACTGAGCTACGGTTACTCGGTGAGTGCTATTGCATATTTTGATTAACTTTCCATCCAAGAGGCATGATTTCCTTTCCTGGTTTTGGAAACATGTAAAATTTAAAAAAAATATATATCGTAGAGGTGTCATACGTTCCTAAGCGAGTTTCTTTTACTTAATCAGAGTTACGTACTACTTGAACATGCACTGGATTGGGCTGCGAGAATTTGGATAAGCTTTAATCAGAATAGCCGGCAGGATGATTCAAAGTTAGGTCATGCTTCAGAATAATAAAAGAAGGCGAAACAATCAAGAATTATTATAATTATTATTATTGGGCATTATTCCAGAGAAGTGATTTTAGAAAGCATTTTTGATAACATATTTTATCATAGACTTTCCACCTTAAAGGACTCCTTAATTTAAATATAAAAAAAAAACACTGTCTTTCCATTGAATCAATTGACCTCGAGAGAAGAAAAATAGTTGCGAGAAATTATTTCTGAAGTGGGAATTGGAAACACTATCCACATTGACAAGGGTGCGGGAATTTTACACGCGGGAAACTGTGTGTGTATGCTATCTAGCCCACTTCCTTTGCTCAAAATTTGCTACATATAGAGCCTTATGGAGGCAACGATCTTCCCTGTACCCTCTTGTCTCCTCCGCCCACTGAGAAGCCATAAAGCTCACTTTTACCATCATCGTTCTCCGTTGTCAACCTGGAGGAAACTGAAAGCAAACGAGCTGCTGCTTGTGACCAGCCAGGATTGCGAGCGCGCGTTCTCTTTCTCTCTCTCTATCTGTTATGTGAGCATTCACTGAGTTAAAGAATGATAAGAATAAGAAGCAAGATGGTTTGTAACACACTTCAAGAATAGAAATATTAGAGGGTAGTTTGCACAACCGAACAAACTTAGATAAGAGAGCCGCCGCTGAAAGGTAAACTTGCAGAACTTAGGGAATAAATTGAAGCGGCATGCACATTAATCCCAGGGTCAACTTTGGGCAGCGTCGCTCAAGCAGTAATTCAACGTACTCAAGTACTTGTACGAAGCACTTGTCTGGAAGCACTTTTAGCATCTTTTGACCTTTATAATCTTTTGGTACTACCAAGGAAGGGTACCCAGGTGTAACACGCCGATTGTGATAAGATTGCACGGACATAGAGAACATCGAAAAAGAAGCGACACGTATTTTTTTTTTATATCGGCCAACAACCACATTGAAAGGGTAAAATAGGGGCATAAACATGGGGTCAAAATGAGATTGTGTGAAATATCGCGAGAACGAGAAGAGATATCGGAAAAGGTTAAATGTACGAAATACGTCGACGCAAGACAATAAGATAGAACGCACCCATGCAAAGAAAGCAGAACATCCGGAAATGGACCAATCATATGTACAACATTGCCACAATATACTACGGAAATGAGCGAAGAGGGTGGCAAGGAATAGGAAGAAAGAAGAAACGAAAACGGAAAATACGTGTTTTTGCTTTGGGTGCATACGTCGCCAGTATGCGAAAGAAACGCAGATTCATCTCAATGCAGAAAGATGGGAGAGTACGCAGGAAGAATACAAACTCCGTGCGTATATGCAACCAGCGAGACAGTAGTGCATAGTGGGGTTGCATATATTTCGAAATGGGGCAAGGATGAGATGCATGCTGGAAACGAAAATGTGTGTGTCAGTAGTAAAACAAAAACAAAAATGCATTGCACAGTAGAATGTAATAGCAGGTGGTCAACATATGTAAGATAAACAGTAACAGTGATATCAGTATCACGCATGAGTATCAACATGACATCACTACGAAAATACGCGTACATATGTACGTACAACATAACAGTATGCATTGGTGTATGCTGGAAACAAGTAGCTCACTCCTTATAAGTAACACAAAAATGATATTTCAGCAAGAAATCGACCAAACAAAAACAGTGTTGGCACCACGAACACTTGATGATGGATGGGTTCTGGCACTCTGCCGCGCAGATCAATGACGTCAACTGATGAAAACAAAACTCCACTGGATTTGGAAAGTAATCTGGTTGTGTTGGAAGATATCCAGAACGAAACCACGCGTATTGGAATAGACGTATGTACCGCGGAGACGACAGTTGATTATGCACAAGGGATTGAAGTGTCAGGATATTGTCTCTGCCGTCCAGATTGATGTTGAGTTGCTGAAGGCGTACCGCATCAGATACTTTGCGTTCGAAGTTCTTCCAAATTCTGAAACCATACACGTCCAGAGGTTATATTAATCCAGTTGTGTGCGTAGGTATCGTCATAATGTTGAACTGCCTGTCCAGTGGCATTATTGATACCAAGTCGGTTCGATCATAACCCGTCCACGAGTCGACAACAGTACCGTTTGTTCATTGACCTGTGGAAGGAACACCGACTGGAACCATGTCTTAATTATCTGTTTTGTCCCTTTCCCAGATGATGATGCACAAATATATAAGTTTTGTGGGCGGAACATTGTGTGTTGAACCCGTGGCCCAAACATACCATGAAGCTCTTTCAAAACTGTGAGCATGGGCGACAGCAACTTTCCACTGGCAGATATAACAGGATGTATTGTGTAGCTATGTGTGATGGCAGGTAGAGATTGCATTGTTGCTGTAATATGCTTCTCGCCTCGCAGAGCCAGACAGCGTCCAGAGTGAAATTCCAACGTAAAGCCGCTCTGATCTGTGTTATATACGTTATCCTCACCATGAGCAGTAATGACTGAACGTACATTTTGGACGAAGGTGTTAGCGCTTTCGTGTACTTGCGTGGACTTCGCTGTAATACTATGTGTTAATAATGTTGTAACTTTTCGTGCAATGATACCGTGATGTGTTTTAAATCGCCATAACCATTTCTTCGACGCTTTGAAATTAGCAGTAGCTGTTGTTTGGTTTGCTCCTAAGGTCAAACGTGGCAAGTCTGTGTCATGTACAATTATATACCGCTGTTTTGCTGTCGTAAATTGCTCATACGCAGTTCGGTCTATCACGGCTAGCTTTTCACGTTTGGTTCCATCTTCTGTGATCTGTTTCTCCCATCTATATAGGTCTGTTCTGCATTTGACACACTTGAACCGTTTCTGTACAGATTTCCAGAACATCTTTCTCTTCCCAGGTTTCCAAAACGATACTGCCTTCCGCTTATATTCCACATCCAAAGTGTCACTGCTGTTTACTCGGGTTGTCTGTACGTTGGAGGTCGTTGGGCCATCTCACTCATCCATCTCATCTTCACTGGGCATACTTGCGATGTATGATCTATTGCTCCATAATAGGTCTTCTTCAATGTCAATGTCAACATACATGTGCCCATTCGTCTTGTAACTTTCCAGGATGTAAAAAAATGTAGTCCTTGAGCTCCATTTCCGTTTCCGTTAGTGGTGTCCGAACACACTGTGTTGCCCGATACGACTCCACCAGCATATCCAACACATTCAGGGAATTCACATAGACCATATTGCGACCACAAACGTCACACATCTACTTGCATCTCACCCCAATTTGTTACACACGCACAAATACGCACAGACATACACAACCAGTTGCACAACAATCAAATACCACTCCAGCTACCACACAGTCCACTGTTCACCACTAGGTCTCACAAGCAGTTGCACGTCACCTTGCTTGTCTTGTTGAGGATAGTACCTGTGACACACGCAAATGCACATACAGAATTTATGGCTCTACACCTCGAGTTTGGCTACTTTGTATGCCCAATCCTGCTCGTATCGCATACGCTGCGTCCCATACTCTCACTGTTCACAACTGGTTATGTGTTCAACGTCAACCTGCTTTTTCTTGCCTTACAGTACCTGCACGTGCCATGCCGTACTACGTCATATGACCTTGCAATCCTTCATCTACGAGTCCTTTCTACAACTCAACTTGATGTTCTAATATATATGCAACCCACTGTGCTGTACTCTATCGCTGGCTGCCTGTACGCACGGCGTTTGCATCCTTTCTGCGTGTTCTTCCATCTTCCTGCATTGAGATGAATCTGCGTCTCTTTCGCATACGGGTGAAGTATGCACCCAAAGCAAAAACACGTATTTTCCGTTTTCGTTTCTTCTTTCTTCCTGTTCCTTGCCACCCTCTTCGCTCATTTCCGTAGCATATTGTGGCAATGTACACATGATTGGTCCATTTCCGGATGTTCTGCTTTCTTCGCATGGGTGCGGTCTATCTCATTGCCTTGCGTCGACTATGGGTAGTATTTCATACATTTAACCTTTTACGATTTCTCTTCTCGTTCTCGCGATATTCCACACAATCTCATTTTGACCCCATGTTTATGTCCCTATTTTACCCTTTCAATGTGGTTGTTGGCCGATATAAAAAAAATACGTGTCGCTTCTTTTTCGATGTTCTCTATGTTTGTGCAATCTTATCACAATCGTCGTGTTACACCTGGGTACCCTTCCTTGTTAGTAAGATGGACCTTGAACTGCAGAGTCAGCTGCACCTTGATATTGTAGAGTAATGTTGTACTTTGGACTGTGCAGATGAAGCTTGCACTTTGCTCTTAAAGTAACTTGATACTTTCTGTACTGGTTCATCTCAGAATGCTTGGAAATTACAATTTTATTTCTGAATAGAACAAGTTACGTTGGTAGACCAAGCTTGCTATTTAAGACAATGTTACATATGAATAAATTACATTTACCTATCCCTTGGTTCGTGCCTCGGTTTCAAAAAACTAAAACATATTTACATGCACATATATTTAGAGGTAATAACCCTTACATGACAATAATGTGTCACCGGAATGAAATTTGACAAACCAAACAGCGCGGCGAATAGCGTGGTCATTCACCATTTCTGTCCCATGCACTGTTATTGTTTTCTGCGGCTTGTTGTGCAGAATCCATCAGTTTGAATTCATAAAGAGAAATCACTCGCAATTGTGATCTCCATGGTGTACATACGACCCTGTTCAAGAACACACTGCCTCCTAGCTCTCTGGGTATCGCAGCCTCTTTGCTGGAGGTATACGGAGTTTGACATTAGACGCGTGACCTCAGTCTATCCCTGTGTTGTGTTGCTGAGGTTAGCTTCCCACCAGATGTCAAGGCGTTAGTTGGCACCAACCCAATACTTAGAGTTCCTGAACTACAAATATCGTTCTAAGTCATTGAAGTTTGCTTTAGTCATCTCTCCATATTGCTGAACATATCGGCGTTGGCCGCACTTGCCATCACGCACAGAAAAATCGCAGAATGTCAGCAAGGAGTAGGAGCAAGGCTGGGTCAAATCATATGAGTTTGGATAAATCAACTTTGTGGAAGAGGTCCTTGAAATATTGGAAAATTATTCGATAAAGTGCTGAACTGCTTACGTAACACGAGCAAGAACCGGGAAATTGATCTTCAGAAGTGCTGGTCTACTCTCCATTGAACCCTGCAAGTTAGTCTGTTCCAAAATGTAGAAGCACTCCTTTATCGACTAATTAGTTCGGCCTATCTCAATACTCAAACATATCACACATCAGCTTGCCCAACGTAAGAGGGCCGCGGTGGCTCAAATGGCAGAGTACTCACCTCTGACACTAGAGGTCCTCGATTCGATCCCAGCTCATGCCATGTGGGCTGTGGTGGTAGCCAAACACCGTGTGGGTGGGTTTTCTTCAGGTTCTCCCGTTTCCTTCCACTTTCTTCATTCCACCAATTCATCCCAGCATCATCCATCCGGCCTGAGCCAAAGCTGCGTTAAAATCTAAATTCAAATGAATTGTAAAACATCGAGGTAGAAGCATTTTATCAATAATATCTTCAATTTTCGGGGGGGAAATAGTCTTGAGATTAGAAAAATGGCTCTGACTAACTGAACAGCTGGATTTAAAACTTGACTGTAATACTACAAAGTATATAGCAGACAAAGAAAATTTTATTTCACTATTTTATAGTTATATTTAAGTTCCTCCAAAGATATGCAAAGTATACTAAATTCACAGGGAACGACAGTTTATAGTTTCAACCACTGCATTTTGCAACAGATCTCCCGTAAGAACTAGTCTCATATGTATATAAAAATTGTTAATGTTATTTTGAGGTTAGTTAAGAAGTTACGACATATTATGTAACATCATTGATATTTTATATTCTAATATATTGAAGTCAATATGCATTATTTATAATTTTCATCACCCCCCCCCCCCAAAGCTCCCCCGAATGAAATATTCTGGAAGAAACGCTAGTTATAACTGAGTTTATCGTATCTAGTATTGTGAAACCATTAATAACGATTCTTTGGAGGGCTTTAATATATAATTATTTGATATTTTTTGAAGATATTTGAACAAGATTATTTCCATGTTTATACGTATGTCAATTTCACTCCAGTAGATGGAGAAACTTCAACTTCTGGACAATTGGACGAGTACGAGTCAAGCTAGTGGAAGAATAATTTTAGGCTCATAAACTAGACTAACTGAGAATTGAGATTCCAGAAATGTGATATATATATTTTTGTGACTATCCCCGAAATATAGTGATAATCAATATACTATTAATGTTAATATGTATCCTCTAAGTATTTAATTTGTGAGAAATATACTTTATTAAAATATCAATTACGTAGAAATTCCCGATGTATAGTATTTATTAAAATATTTACGTAAGACGAAGATTTTACGAATTGTCTGAAAGAGTGCCGTAATCAGTGTCAAATTTTATTCGTAGTTTGGGTTTATCGTTAGTTGAATGAGATATCTCAACAATATTGTACGCGACACATTGAACACAACTTGGTTACCCAGTGGGTTGGGGTAACTTGAGACAGTAGCTAAATGCACTGAAAAATATAGATACATTTTAATACAGTCACAGCTTAAGCCAGCTTTGAGAAACTTAATACACACCTAGATACCAAAGAGATTTCATTAAAAATATACAATACACAGAAAGAAACACAACAAAACCTGCGCTCTTGTCGAACATTTCGAAATCTCACGAAAATCTATTGAACAGTATTTTCTTCTTATCAACCTTAACTATTAAGTTGTAATTGGATAAAAATTACTTACACTTCGTGCACACTTGGGAAAAGCATACTACCTTGACGCCACGTCAAGCCTTGACGACCAACAGTGTAGGCACAATCAATGTGGTTATTAAAGGAGGAAAATTCCCAGACATCTCTAGACACTTCCCAGGAACCATTGTGCTTTATGGGGGCACAACTTGTTAAGAGCTTGATGAGTGATATCAAATCATTCCAAAAGTAAAATAAAATTGAAAAAATATAATATTCAAATTAGTAAAATGGTATCTGAACTCAGAAGACAGTACATAACAGGAATACCTTATCAAATAGTAACATGTCCAACATGTTTGTATAGTCAAATGAGTCACACGTCTTAATGTCCAGCGTGCTAGGATATCGTTGTTCATTACGCTGGAAATTAATGCAATATGATCAATTGCTATCAGAAAATTTGAAGTCAAAGAGAGAGAAAAATGGAAATACGCTGTCAGACTTCGAAGACTCAATAATTCAGGTAAATGTATAAAGAGGAGTCATAGTATTTTCATCAAACGATGTGCTGGATGTCGAAGATGTAAAAAGAAAATGTTTTAAGACGCGTTAATAGAAAATTGGTTCAAGATTTCCTGTTGAAGAGTGATATTTCTCATGTAAATTTTCTGTTCTGCATAAGTTATCAATCATGGCCAACTGATGCTACGGGGAAAATGTATAGTGACCATTGTGTGTTGATTCTGATAGGTTATTTCAAAACTAATCGACAGAAGTTTCAGATGATCAGACCTCCTGAATTACCAGAAAACATTCAAATTGGTGAGGAGCTGCAGAAATTTATAGGTTAGAGGTATTGTGAATATCCACGACACTATGCGAACGGGGATTTGTTCTTATGACTACAGATGGCTACGCGTAATGTTAGGAATATGTGTTATTCATTAACATCAATGGTCTACCATTAGATTAACACAAATAAACAGTTTTAAGATTACTAAAAACTTTTTCCTCAATGAAATCTTGCCACTAACTTCAGAATTTCCGTCAGATTTGGTCTGTTTTGGCACAAATCTGATTTGTAATGTAAGTAATTTCAATATTTTTTTTATTTCTATGAAATCGCAAAAGTGATTCAGAAAAGTAGCTGATCTTAAACTTCCTTTTAATGCTGATTTCAAAGATGACCTCTAAATATTTTTATGGCGCAAGCTTTTGGAAAAAAAACTGTACTCTTACTTTTTGAAAATACATAGAATTGACTATTTCATTTTATGTGTCATTTTCGTATGTGGTGAATAAACGAAATCGATAATGCCAGACTCGAGAATAAGTAGTAAGAATCGTGTAGACAAGAATCACATCAAATTAGAGGAGGTCGTTATTTCCTGGCCCCATTCAGCTAAGGCTGTAGTAACGACAAAAATTCCACAAGTCAAGAAGAAAGGGAGCCAACTTCAAAGTTGTTGAAAGACGACTTAGTAATCAGGCCCCTTTTTAAAAATGTTTGAAAGATAAAGGCCAAATGAAAGCAACAAAAATTATATTTTTAAGGCAATCTAGGTAATACCTTAGACTATCTATCAAATTAACTAATCCATAATTTCAAAAAGTTTGTTATTGAAGAGAAATTTGAAGGTCTGGACTATCACATCTTATTTTACGGACCTTCAAATATCGCAGCTAAAAGACAGAACTCAAACTCTCAATCAATTTACTTCATAGATGATATTAGCTTTTCAAAATTTTCAATAGTGTTCTTGATTTGTTCGGTACTTTTCAATTTGCAAATATGAAGCGTGAGTACTAAGGCCTCTTTAAGATGAGAACCAATGATTGACTTATTCGCACTTTTTAAACTTTGTATATAATCACGTATATTTTCTGGAAAATATATTTATTAAAAAGTGTAATTTGAATAAATGGTTACATGATGATACAATAATGTCAGTCATTTAAATATATATAATGTTTAAGTTTGTTTTTGTGGCTATGTATTAGCGTATTTTTGGTTGCACAAATTAAAATGAATACGGCAATAAACCAGGAAATAAAGGAATAGAATCTCAAGCAACCCTTGTTGAAATTCGTCCAGTGAAAGGCATACAAACATACAGTACATGTATCAAAATACTAACAAGTAAAAGACCATATGGTTGTCGCGCAATTCCGATGAAAACAAACGGCACCTGATTGAGCATGAAAAGATATGGAGATGAGCAAAATTTAAGCTGCTAAAGACCAAGGGAGCGGAGCTAGAGAAAAGGAAACATTTAATGGCGACAAAATTAGAGAAAGGCAGGAATGACGGTAACAGTTAATATCTTGCAAAGAGGAAAAGAAAGCCAACCAAAAGGAATATACCAACCATAAGATGGGCATCAAGGGCGCAAGATTTTTTTATCAGCTCTTCCCGCAGGGCTTGGCAGCCATATTGCAACTCACTTGGAAACACTTCCGGTAGGAATAGCCCACTCTCACTCATCCTGAACGATAACTAACAGCGGGAAGCGCTCAATCCGGCAGCTGCAGTTTGGTCTTGTAGTAAAGACGTCGGAAAACTGATCCAAAGGTCCCGGGTTCAAACCCTGGGGTCGAATTTTTACATATTTTTTTTAGGAAAATTAAAGTTTATTCGTTTTTTATGTAAATACACAAAAGGAAATTTAATAAAAGTTGTGATTTACAATTTTAAAAGAGGCCACTAAAAACTAGGAATATATAAACCCACCAGGGTAGGATCCACACCAAGCGATAGCGAGGTGTGCAAGGGGGGAGGGTGCGTCCGAAGGTGGCATACGCAAAAGTACTGTTTACTCAAAAGTTCTGTTTAGGCAAAAGTTCTGTGCCGTACCGGAAGTGTTTCCAAGTGTGCTCCGGAAGTTGCCAAAATGGCTGCCCAGCCCTGCGGGTCGAGCTTAAGAAAAATTTTGCATCAAGGACTAGGGACGACCATAAACAAGGCTGCCATCTGCACAAATTTGAAATATTGAAAATAGCACAATATAGAAATTCAGGCACAAAAAGGAATAAATAACAGAAGACAATAGGGAAGACTGTGGACACATCCGGGAAAAGGGTGAACGATAGTCGTGCGTGAATTATCGGACGCGCGGAAATACAAATAGAGAGAAAAATAGAGAACAATACTCACCTGTTCTTGTTTAGCTGCAGTTGACGTGAAGGTCACGATTGAATACGTGGTCAACACACAAACATTTCTCGCAGTGAGCACAGCGGATGAAAACAGGTTGGTCACACGCGTCCCTGCATCATTCCTCTGTAAGTCCTGTTTCAAAGTAATATTCGGAAGGTGTTTGGAATTGCCTGGGATGTTCACTGGAGTAACCACATTTGAAGAACGCAAAGAGGATCATCTTTTGGAATCGCATTGCGGAAAATTGGTTATGAACAAAGGACTGAAGGTGAAGAAAGGCCTCACGTTGCCACACTTTAATGCTAGATGGAACACCAATATATCTGGGATGAATTTCACCATGTTTTTGAATGGACGAAAGAAGAACACATCAACGCATCAGCAGGTTGTACAAGACCGGTACATTTCGCAGGAATCAACACCAGTATGAACTGTTCTGTTGTGAATATCTTTGTTTGCAGCCCAGGCATCGACCAAAGATTGGGTTGCTGCCCTGCATGGCAAGTGTTCTGCCAGAATGGCTGGACTGACCTGCATGGCAACCTGCTCTGGAGTTAATTCATGATCTGCAATGAAAGACTTTCATGAAGAAAGTCTGCGGTGGTTGTTTGAACAGCAGCAGCATCAACGTCGACTCACGTACTAACTTTATATGTAATCTTGCGCGAAACTACTTTTAGTGTTTTCGTTTGAACCGCGTAACCCATGATCTGGACGCTGTGAATGATGGATATGTGGTGGTGTGTGGATCATTTTCTTTTTAATATTCATGGCTCAGATGCGTATTTTGTGAACTGTATCTTTGGTGGTGATAGAGCATAAGATGACGAACTACTTATTTCGTGGTGCTCAACGACTGGTGGACTTCGTTCTAGCAGCAGCGTCGCTCCTCCTGCTAACGCTGTATCATGACCGAAATCACTTTCAATGTCCTCATCATTTGTGCAATCGTCGTCTATCAATTGTGTGTTAACCTCATCCACAACAACTTCTTCGTTACACAGTTACGTTTTAAACTGTTCTGCAACGAGACGTTCACCCCACGTTGGAGTTTCCTGCGATATGCCGAATACATCCGCTAACAACCTAACCACAGCCACCAGAAGACTGTTCATTCGCAAGGTATCATCTCTGTATACCCCTTTTCTATCAGAAACTTTCTAATGGCGATTATTAATCTCACGTTTCAGGGTTCTGCCATGCCCCAACAGTGACTTCTTGAAAAGAAACCATCCCGGTCGCAATATCGTCATCTTCCTCCTTGCAATCCATGGTTGAAACTGGTGTGGTTTCAGCACGGCATGGGAACGGCACCCGGCCATGGCACGGACGGAGAATGGCAGGCAATGGAGATTGGCACGGCACCGTATGTGTAAACTAGTCTTACGTAGGCATCCCATGATCGCACCCTATTTCCGGCAGCTCTACAGCACACTCTATGGCCTTTATAACAATTTTATTCTGAAACAGACGTGGTTTAGGTAACAGAAGAACGAGACCAACCACCTACCATCACAGGTTGATCATTTACTAGTTGGTAAGTAGTATTGTACGTCTCACGTTTTCTAAATTTTTACCCACTAAAAGTTCCTCCATATATTTTGTTCCAAATGAATTCAGTGAGATATTTAAAATGGAATTAGCCTAATTCTCTGTGCGTTTGTACGAGACGTTATTTGAATCATTAACCAGGGGACAAAGTGTGTAGACCATTGTTAACGAATAAATCAACAACTAGTCAAACAATAACCTGTACTATTCTTGAAAATTAGTCCCTCCCCAGTGAACACAAATTCTCCCAGGTGAAAGTGTCTGTATTCATCACTGGTCTCAAGTCTCCCCACCTGTCTCAAGTAATTCCATTTGACTGTACCATTTTAGCTTAAGGTTTTGACGAGAGGCGTTTGAACGACAGCCTGCCCTTAAATTTGATCACTGATTCATCTTCATACGATTCCTATGAAGTAAATATCCACCACCAAATTCAAAATTTGCCTGACCTATAGTGGATCATAATAGTACAGCTGGGTAGTGTTGTTGAAATGCAAAAATGAATGAAACTACAAATAGGCATCTACGGAAGACACACTCAAGGTCAATTATCCGATCATAGTTCTGACAGTGTGAATCCAGAAGTTTTCTGCACGTAATTTTACACTGGCCATCGCTTTTACATAACATCCCCAGTAGCACTGCGAGGTGGGACCCATATGGACTAAACATCGGCCTCGTCGGATCTAGACTGGCCCACATTTACCCAGTTATTTTCCATATGAACCCCACATGGGATTACCGCCCATACAATTCATTTTATCGATCTACCCACATGGGAATTATATGGGTTTGCCCACTTTGTGTAATTTGGCTATCATTAGAACTGGCTGCGCTTTTCCATATCATATTTGTCGACTTGGTTGGATGTCGGTCCCACATGGGAAGTAGGTAGGCTTGCTCACCAAAAAAGCATGAATATGTTTCCTTTTGCTATGAAGTGAAACAAATACGTATGTGAAATTTAAAGTTATACCTTGTGGTAATTACATGAGGATATTAATTGTTCAGTACGACGTCGAATAATTTCGATCGATGTAGTTCGGATTACGCGGTTCATCATCTCTTCGTAGTTTTGAACGTTAACGTCATAAACGGGAAAGCGAATGTGACAGTTGAATGTTTTGTTTCTACTGCTTGCTGTGTACAACTAAGGATATTATTAGAAGTATGTACTGGGGTGGGTTTCTACCAATGTTTAAGTTCCGTTACTAAAACTATAGTTTACAGTGGCAACTGAATTGCTTATGTTATATCCAGTCGTGGCTTCAAGAAGCAGTGTAGTTTGTTTGCATGAACGATGTCTGCAATAGTTTACGAGACTCATTCAAATGTTCACCTCGAACCTTTGTACACTATGTACTGGGGGAAAACATTTTCCAGATATTGTATGCGAAGTAGATCCACATCTGTCATTTAGGGAGCTAGCACGATGATGTGGGTATGGGGTAGATCTTAGCGGATCGAAATGAATACCACAGATTAGCATTGGCCCTCCAGAGAGCAAGAACAACGATGTGGGCAAGAAGCAGATCTGGTTGGGCAGATACGGATTAACGTGGGCACAAGGTCGATTTGGAAGGATTCACATGGGACCCACAGATCACATTGACACCGATGTGGATCAACATCGTTGCCAACATGTCGGCCAATGTAGGCAAATGTTTGCCATTATACCACGATCGGCATAGACATCGATCCCACGAAAAAATCCAATGTAAATTGACATCGGCCCATCAAATGTGCTATTGGGGATATATCACGCCACTTCCAGAAAATTACAACGGGGTGCATAATAGCGTGGATCGAAAAAAAAATTGATTTCGCCTAGTACGAAAAAAACTGCCAGTCGTGATTTTTTTTTTTTTTTTTTTATACAAATTCTTTGTTTGATGCATCGCTTTTCAAGTTTCACTGTACGAAGCTATTCAACCCGCGCAACCAGCTTAAAAGTATTACTTTCAACGCTTTTCACTGAGTTGTGAGCAAAACGCTTACAAACTCGTGTCAGACTCATAAGCTAGTGTTTATTATTTAGAGTTACGCTCTTTCCATAATTCGCGCTAAAAGGCAAACTGATCAACCCAGAACTCACCACCCGGCCACTCACCGGTAGTACATTCTCTACCAGAAAATATTTTTATTGTTCCTACACAGCGTAATCAGTTTTACATTTATTGAGGAATCACTTTTCTGAACTTTAGTTTCGCTTTGATGTAAATATCAGTTTCCACAACCACACCCCTTCGACACCGCTTGACTATTTTTACGTTTTGTTTCAGTTTGCGTATGGCATGGTAATCTCCAAAATTTTCCTTACTGTTTCAGTAATTCTTGATTTTCTCGATTTCTTCGCCTGAAAGAATGTGTAGCCGCAGTCTGTCACTGGTGTGCTAGTCATTTAGAGGTATTTTACCTCATCGAATTATATTGTAGAAACTGGCGTCTCGATCCACGTGTTTTCTTTTTTTCCTATGCGATATTTTTTTATTCGTTTCCAGAAGTGAATTTAACTTAATTTTATTTATGACCTTTAGTCAATTATAATTGTTAGTCTCCAGGCCAAAGTTGTTACATTTACGGGTGCCCATTAATCAATAGATTTTCAGAGTAAGCATAGTTCTTAGTACAACGTTTTCTCCGCGATGTTGAGGTAGAAATTCTGAAAAGATCACTATAATTTCATGAATTCTTTGCTCCATCCCCGCATTTTTTTTTTTTTTTTTTTTTTTTTGTCTTATGCCAAACCACACAGGCACGTAAACCTCAATCACATATCTTTTGAAAAGCCAAGTGCTTGGTTGGGTTTAAGAGGCCTCCGTACCTAAGGTGCGAGCTTTTCTATTTTTAAAGATACAATTAAATTTTGAAAAGCGGCCCCAGTACATGTGAATATGTATCAAATGAACTATGGTATTTTGACTAGTGTGTGCGTATGCTCCGTAAATCAGCTGCGGGGAAGAAAAGGTTGTATTCTGGGAGCAATTAGACCATGAACCTTGCAGCGTACTCCCAGCGGAAAGAGTAATTATGGGCGTCGACTTGGACATGTAGACAAGCAGAGAAAGCATTGAGAGGATCCACGGTGACTAACTAGGCTATGTGAGATAGGAACGAAGGAGAAAGAGTAATAGACTTTGCAACTGCATTTGATCTGGCGATTTGCAATACATTTTCCCAGAAGGAGCATCTTTTAACTTATAATAGTGGTGGAAAAGAAAGTCAAATTTATCTTGTGCCGAAGACGACATCTTAAGGAAATTAAGAACTGCAAGGTAATAAATGGTGAAAGCGTGCCCCACAACAGAATATTAAGACAGCGAAATGGAGAGCCCAAAATTAGATTGTGGAGACAGAAAAGCTAAGGAAACTGTTCAGAAGAGAGGTCATCGAAAAAATAAATCTGCAAGAAGAGGATGTGCAAAAATGGTGGAATGTAAACAGCAGGATCATGCTAATGGCCGCAGAGAAGACAGTAGAACTTCTGGGAAGAGCCCCCTGCAAGAAAAGACACGTGGTAGTGGAATGAGAAAGTGCAAGAAGCTATTAAAGGGAAGAAGAAAGCTAAAACAAGATTGAATGCTTCAGACAGAAGAGGATGAATGTAGCTTCAAAGCGGCTAATAAGGGAACAAAGATGGCAGTGCCTAGAGCAAAAGGGCAAGCCTGGGAAGAACTGTATGACGAGCTTGAAACACCAGGTGGAGTGAAGCTATACAGGTTACCAAAAACCAAAGACAAGACAACGGATATTACCTATACTAGGCAAATTAAGAATGTCCAAGGATTAGTGCTTGCCCGTGAAGACAGGATTAAAGAGAGTGGCCGAATATTTCGAAACGCTCCTAAATGAAGAAAATTCTAGGAAAGTTCTTAGGGACGGAACTCGAAATCATGGACCAACGCCAAGAATAAGCCGGGAAGAAGAGAAAGCATTCAAGAAAATGAGGATCGGAAAAGCTACGGGTCCTGATTGCATATCAGTAGAAGCGTGGAAGAGTTTGGGACTAGAAAGTATATATATTGTATGGGATCTGATGCAAAAAAAATCTATGAACGAGAAAATAATGCCGGCTCAATGGAGGGATAGTGTTATTGTACAAATTTTTAAGAAGGGAGATATACAGGATTGTGGAAGCTATAAAGAAATCAAACTAATGTCACACGATGAAGGTTTGGGATAAAATTATAGAAGGAAGATTGGGAGAAGAAACCTCAACAGAACAATAATTTAGCTTTGTCAGAAAAAAGTACAGCGGACGCAACTTTCATATTAAGACAAACTATGGGAAAGAATCATGAAAAGCAAAAAGGATTGTATATGGTCTTGATTGATTTGGAGAAGGTCTACGACAGAATACCACGTCAGGAAGTACAAAGATGCTTGAGGGGGGGGAAAAGAGTGCCATAAAATATGTAAGGATAATTAAGGATATGTATACAAGAGCTAGAACTCTGGTAAGAAGCTGTGTGGGATTGACAAGCCAAATCCGTGTTATGGTTGGATTACACCAGGATTCAGCCTTAAGCCTGTGCATCTTTAATGTAGTATTAGACGTTATAACTCAGGATGAGAGATTAAGCCTCCTGGTTTACGAGATTTGCCAACGATATTGAACTATACAATACTAATAGGGCAGAACTTGAAAGTAGAGAGTTGGAAGTCTTTTGTAGAGGCCTAAAAATTAATAGAAAGCTATTAAGGGAGTTGAACGGAGAAGGAAATGGAGAAGTATAAAGTGGAAAGTTCAAAATATCTTGCCTCAACTGTTACTGGAGATTTAGACAAATAAAATGCAAGATGGATGGCGAAATTGGAAGTGGCGTTCCCTGCGACCGCCGAATCACGGTGAATAAAGGAATGATGTAAATAAAGCAGTGGTTAGACCAGCAATGATTTAGAGCAGAAACATTGCCAATAAAGAAAGCACAAGACGAGAAATTAGATGTTAACGAAATGAGAATGTTACGCTGAATGTGTGGAATAACAAGAGAAATGTGAGAGTAAGAGGTACAACCAAAGTTTTAGATGTATCTAACAAGATACAAGAAAGAATACTGGAGTGGTATGGACATGTAATGAGGAGTAACTATGTAGTCAGAAGTGATGGCAATGGAAGTGGAGGGCAAGAGAAGTAGAGGGATGCTGAGGAGGAAATGAATGGATAGGGTTAAGAATGATCTCTGGGAGAAAGTTTTGTCAGGGAAAAAAGTTCAGGACAGGGGTTTGTGGAGAAGACAAACATTGACCCCACGTAGGTGGGAAAAGACAAAAGACTACTTTAGCTGAGAAATTACAATACCCGTATTTGATGAAGTTATTCGTCTACGCAATTACAATACCCGTATTTGATGAAGTTATTCGCCTACGCAATTACAGGTGTGCAAATCTCTGCTCTGGAGCAGCTTTGCAAAATTTAATTGTTGCTTGTCATGTGTCCAGTATCTAAGAATATGAAAACACTGACGTATAACTGCACTGCCCGGAATGCTGTTACGAGTCAGTGTGACTAAACCAGTGAACCTGGTTTTGTTGTGTAATGTTTAAAAGGAAAATTTTGCTGTTCCTGTGGTTCTTTTCAAAGCTTTTAAGTTTCTCTTCTAACTTTAGACCTATCTACGACCTCTGGCTTAGCACCACTAATCTTGCAGAACAGTTAAAGGAAGCAACCAGGGCTCTTCTCTATCGAAACTTCGTTTTTGTAGGTATCGACCGCCGTACACGGTACTGGAAGGAAAGTTTGAAGTGGTCTTCCTCTTGACGGTTCTAGATCGTACTCTGCCTCAGTGGTACTACGAGTTTCCTCTATTTTCGTCAAAGAATCGTCTGGGCATGACTTATGAGTTGGTCTGGAACAAATTTCTGGTACGTCAGTAACTTGTTCCTCGTCCTTATCGGTAGTTTGACTTCAATCTAGCCATAGTCTTGGGGGGTCTTACGTTTTTGGGTCCTCCAGAAGTTTTCGTTGTGGAAATGTCAATATTGCTTATTTCAGTTTCGTAATGCTCTCTGGTCTATTAAGAATTGAAATTCCCCACGCGGAACCTTCAGTTCATTATCGCAGGGACAGGAAACTGCTAGACATGTACACTTACATGTAGATGTGTCAAGTGGTGTTTTCAGCATATCGCACAAATATTACTCATACCTCTCAACGCTTTTCTTACATTTTCTTGTAATGCGTACAAGATTCTGGTAGAGAACGTAGTTCTGGTGGGTGGCCGGACAGAACTCGAAATGCAACCACTTTCTCGGGGGGTGAGTTCTGGATTAATCCGTTAGCCTTTTAGCGTGAATTGTGCAAAAAGTTGCGTATTTTGGTGAGCTGTGCCCCCAAACAACTAAATACACTAGCTAACGAGTGACTTTTGCAAACGTTCTGTCCACAACTTAGTGAAATACATTGAAAGTAATAGGTTTAAGCTGGTTGCGCGGGTTGCATAACTATCAGTACGGTGAAACTAGGAGCGATACAACAACCGAAGGAGTAGTCCAAAATAGTGTGTGTGTGTGTGTGTTTTTTTAAGTCACTGTCACGACTGACCTTTTCAGCACTAGGCGTTATCAAAACTCGAAAAAACAAGGTTTTTCGATCCACCCTAATGCATAATCTACACTTGCATCAAGACATTTTTTTGCTGAATTAAAATTTTTTTCAGGAAATAACTGGAAAGGAGAAAGTCTATACCTTGGGTTTGTGACTGATCTACTCCTGAGAACTCAGGAATATGCTCAAAACTAATTACAGGATTATTAATATTCATCGAAAAAAAAAATGTTCGCAGTAAGCATCAATGTTCTCAGTAGTACTCACAATGTTCTCTGAATCTTTTCACAAACTTTACTTACTACAATTTGAATCCAGTATTTCAGTATCATATTCACTGTTGTCAATTTCACACTATTGAGTCATCCAAGAATTGCTCAATTTCCTCGCCTTTCAATAAACGTCTGTTTGCCATTTGTGCAACAAAATCAAAATAATTACGAGAAAAAAAATCTTAAAATAACCAGAGTAACGAAGTACAAACCACCTCAAGTATTTACATAAATAACTACCAACATTCACTCTTTGCTAGCGACACACTAAGAAACAAGAATCCTCGAAACTAGAACGTAAGATAATGTTACACTACAGCCGACCTCCGGGACTTTGGTAAACTAAGATAATGTCGCAGTGGACTAGAGTTAACTCTCAGCAAATGGGTTAAACCTGTATTTGCATGAAGCACTAAGTCTTGTAACATTTTGAGAATTTTATATTATGGCTGCTACAACAATGATAGATTTCATTGAGAATCACGTCATCCATACCTTCGTGAATAATAAGTTTTTTTTTGTCAAGTAATCAAAAATCCTAGTGTACCCAGGATTATTGGAAATTTATGTGATGTACGTACAATAAAATGGACCACTCTAGATATGGGAAACAGTGTTTAGTATGTTGGTGAAATAACCAAAGTGGTTTCTTTCTGTCCTCTGGATGTAAATGTTAAACAATATCAATATGATTGAATTAACCAGGTTGAATGCTTTCAAATCTTAAATGTTATCAAAAATGTGCTTCAGTTTCAGGTTAATAAAATTTCAACATGTAACATATACACAAAAAGAAGTTTATTTCTCACACATACACACGCATACTAGATACTAATTACATATGAAAAAAATATGATAATACAATTATGTGCAAGTGCTAAAATGATATTTTTTTTTATATATAAAAGTTACTTTCTTTTTACAAAATGTTAACTCACAAGGAAACAAACGATCATGTCAGTGTTACAAACCAACAGTTTTTGCACACTGTTTTCTAATGAACAATGAATATAAATAGTTTACTGGTAGCATTTATATTACCAGTGATAGCTGTAATGGGACATCGAAATGCAAAATCTAAGAAGTAGACTATTATGTGCATAACATTTCTCAGGAAGGTCAATGGCTGTGCATCTGGAAACATTACGTGTAACGCTGAGATTGCACACAAGAAAGCGTACATATATAATATACTTATATACAAGAAAAATATTAAATGGGATGACCCATAAAGTATTTTCAAACATACAAGAATCTCCTATACAAAATCTAAACAAAATTTGAACATGTTTCTCAATTTATATATTCTGTATATAAGTCAAAATACGTCGTGTTTAGAAAATACTTGTAACAATAATGAATATACATTTTGTCCAAGGCACAATCATGCGCGGGACTTTTAAATCACAGAACTAGAGTTAATCTTTCGAGTTTAACAAATTGACCTGGTTCAAAATTATTTGTACCTGACAACTG
Source organism: Lepisma saccharinum (assembly GCA_022664845.1). Taxonomy (NCBI): domain Eukaryota; kingdom Metazoa; phylum Arthropoda; class Insecta; order Zygentoma; family Lepismatidae; genus Lepisma; species Lepisma saccharinum. The sequence goes on from JAGDQP010002151.1 coordinate 54,373, forward strand.
TCCCAAATTATGTCATTGGCGGTTATATTTAGACACGTAGGTTTGTCTAAATTCAAACAGTAGATTTCATCTTAAATATAAAATTTACAACTTCATGTTACAGTGTCATGAGAGATTTTTGGTCAATTTTCTCAGAAGTCATACGAGTTGGATTCATCTTCACCTTTCCTAGTGCGAAACATGAACCTGTAAATTATTCCTGCCAGTACACCACCTAAGATTGGGCCAGCCCAATATACCTGAAAAGTTAATAAAAATTTTTGTGATATTCTATATAAACAGTTAATACACTAAAGGTATTTAACTAAACTATACGCTAACACTGTAAGAAATATAGAAATCTACTTCCAGTCAGAAATTAACATTTGCAAGTGCTAAAAGTGACTTTCTTGCGGGAATAAGTTCACTTATAAGAACGTGAGGTACCGAGTAAGAACCTACTGTATCTTCAAATTTAATTAGTTGTGTTTTCAATGTTTACAATACTGATATTTGCAAGCAACTGATTAAATTCCTATGTTCAACCTTGTATCAGGCTACCACACTATATTTGAGTATCGTGAAAACTGGTAATCTATTCCAACCAAACTTGGCATGATAATTGAGGGTATTAATCAAGGTGCAATATTGAATTTAGTTATAGCTTGCATGGTAACGAAACAATTTTTGAACATTCGCACATCGTTGTAGTGATACTTGATACAATTTTGTTACATTGCTTAAGTTATTCTTTTGTTACAATATAGTTGCCGTTAGAGATTTCATTCAAGAAGTCAAAGATAAATAGTTCTCTTATAATTTAGATTATGAATTGAAGGAAGGAAGACACGGTTCTTCTAGTAGATTACTATAGTGTATATCTACAAAATGCGTCAAGTAGATATTTGGTTGAAGATGTACATTGGTGACGTTCTACATGAATAAAGATACTACGTGTTACATGCACATTTACCTTTTGTTATTGAATACTGGTAACTTCCAATGATGATTTATATCGATACAAGCGTGGTTCATGTTTCACTATGAAGTGTTTTAAAAGATAGAAGTTAGTATTCGTAGTTGAACCAGGGCTGGTAATCTTCCGGGGAAGATTACTGAATCTATTACCCAACTTATCGAGGACCAATGCAGTGATTCAATACACGTGGACTGTTGAGCCTACTCAAACCAAACTGATCTAGGGCACTGCTCAATATTTAGGGAATAATAATTTGTATTACTAGAAGCAGTAGAAGGTAGTAGTAGTAGTAAACTTAGCGAAGTAAAAAGAGTAGCCGAAGTATAGTTGTAGCAGTAGTAGTGGTGGTATCAGTAGAAGCAACAGTTGTTGCAGTAGTAGGAGCGGCAGAATTAGTACAGTAACTAGTAGAATGTATTCTTCATAATCTCTTAACTGGTGACCTACAGTCATCAACGAAGTTTTGAGATTTAGTAAACGTTTGTGTTTTTCGTGAAAACGTTTAGATGGTTATTTATGTCACTAAGTTAAGTATCTGTCGGTTTTTGACTTTTAGGTGAGCTTGAAAATCTACAATTTCAAATTGCGTTACGAAGTACTTTTCACTTGTGTTACTACGAAAATAATCAAAAAAAGCATGATCTGATTATTGCTTTTATAACAGAAAAGCTATCGTGCAATTTCAGATTGGAAAACTGAGCACAACTGGTGACTCCAAGTTGTAAAGAACCAAGTGACAATAGGTCACCAGTTGCGAGAATACCATTTACTCCATTACGGTAAACATCTGAACTCCGGCTTTACAAATCTACTGAAAGTTAAAGATTTATGGATTTTACTTAAAATTCAACATTCTTTCACCAATGACTATTTCACCAAGGTCGCTTCTGTAAAGCAAGTAACATTGCCCAGATTGGAGCTTGTGTTGCAGTGCTTTTAGTGGAATTATTAAATGAGATTGAAAATTCACTAGCGGTCCATATGAAAAGTATTACGGCCTATTCAGATTCGCAGGTCGTATTAGCCTGGTTGAATTCACACCCAAGCCGCTGGAAAACTTTTGTAGCGAATCGGGTCGCAGAAATTCACCTATCAGATAAAATTCAGTGGTGTCATGTTCAAAGTGCCGACAATCCTGCCGACCCAGCTTCACGTGAATTTCGCCCAGTGAATTAATGAATCATCTGTTGTGGTGGACAGGATCGAAGTAGTCCCAAGCAGTGTTGCCAATTGTGAAGATAGTGGAAGTGTAGGTGTTATAGAAGAGATCATCTATTGTGAAATTTGATTCTACATTATTGGAAAGGTTCTCTTAGTTTCTGAGATTACAAAGATAGCGTGGTGTAGAAGGTTTATGTTCAATGCATCACATAAGAATGGTGAAAGGAGGTGATATCCTCTAACAGCAGAAGAGCTTAAGGAAGCCTTGTTTTCATGTGTGAAAATTGTGCAACGAGAAGAATTTTTGAAGAAATAGTGTTTACAACACGGTAAATCCATACCATCAGAAAGTCATCTGTGCTCTTTACATCCTTTTCTGGATGAATGTGGTGTCCTCAGGGTGGGCGGTCGATTGCCAAATGCCAACATTGCATTCAACAAAAAACATCCAATATTATTATCGAGAGCACATGGGTTTACAGAGTTGTTAGTTCAATATGAGCACATTAAGAATTTGCCTACGGGACCTCAACTTCTGCTTTCTATTAACCAGAGATTTTGGATTATTTGAAGCAGAGACTTAGTGCGTCGTATTGTGAACAATGAGTTATGTGTCATCGTAATAAAGGTGTTTTACAACAACTTATGGAAGAAAACTTCCTCAAAGTAGGGTTAATCCAGGGCGTGCATTACTGCATTCAGACATGGATTTTATGGGTCCAATTTTGTTCAGAAACAAGGGGCGTGGCCGGAGATGATTTAAGAGCTATGTAGTATTGTTTGTATGCTTCAGTGTTAAGGCAATTCATCTTGAATTAGTAAGTGATTTGTCTAGCGAGGCATTAGTGGCAGCATTAAAGCGTTTTGTGGCGAGACATGGATTACCAAGTGATTTATATAGAGATTGTGGTACAGCATTTGTGCTAATAACTAAAGAAAATGTTTAAGGCAGTGCAGGTAGGTGCAGAGTGATGGATTTTCTACTGCATAGGGAATCTCATGGCATTTTAATCCACAAGCTGCACCCCATCAGGGAGACTTATGGAAAGCTGGCGTAAAGTGTCAAATACCATTTAAAACTAGTTGTAGGAAATTGTGTTAACATGAGAAATGCACACAGCCCTCACACAAATTGAAGCATGTTTAAACTCACGTCATTTAACTGTTCTGTCGAGTGACCCAAGTGATTTGCAACCATTGACCACAGGGAATTTCTTGGTTGGAAATGCTCTAGTGGCAATTCCCGAACCATGCGTTCCTGATAACTTATCTGTCAAGGTAGCGCCTAATCCAACGTTTGACTGATCATTTTTGGAAACGTTGGAGTAATAAATATTTAAATAGATTGCAACGTCCAAAGTAGTGATCAACCAAACCAAATATAAACATTGGTGATATTGTCTTACTGAAGGAAGAAAACCTACCTCCATTACAATTGAGATTAGCGAAGGTAGAGAAATTTTACCCAGGCTCAGGCAGTTTAGTACGTACTGTAACACTTAAAACTGGTCGTGGTTATTTGAAGAGACCAACCACAAAAATGTGTTTGTTACCTTTCAATCAAAATGATTGAGTTCTTTTAGTTATGTAATATGTTGGAATTGGAAATTCCAAGGTGGGCGGTATGTTTGATACGTTCTATTGTTTTTATAGATGTTTGTGTTTTATGCAAGTCCACTTTGATCATTTAATTTTAATTTGCCAGAATAGATAGCGCAGGTATGCACTCAGCTGCGCAAGACGAGTCATGACCCTTGCAGACAGTGTCATCTTCAGGGTGTGGCGGAGAATCTAGAAACTTCAGTGCGTCCGTGTGTGAATGCCCTTGTGTATGTCGTCTTACTGACTGGCACAGAAAAATAACATTTTGAATCGTAAACGATGTTCCTTGACTACTTTATGTAACTAAAAAGCTCTATGTATTAAATAATGCAATAGTCCAATCAACAAATTTTAATTTTGGATCTACTACAAACAATATTCCATGTACCCTGGTTTTTCGTGGCGCAACATCACGGTTTATTGAAGTCAATTTACCTCTTCCTGTCTCCATGGAAGCACTAGGCTGAAGTTTTAAAATTGAACAAACTAATCTAATTAAAAGTACCTGTGTGTGTAATCATCACATTAACAACGGCACTATAAATCGAGATGCTGATTTCAAATCTGAAATTAGCTTCTTTCTGCACTAACAAAAATCCAATTTACCCTAGGGTGACCAAGGATCTAGTTTGTAACAGGACTGCCCTTTCTTTACGTTAATAAGTGGCCTGTTTTGTCCAGTTTTTAATGTTTAAATTGATAACACGTACGGTTTGTGTGTTTAAAAAATCTGGTCACCCTAATTTACCCATGCAATGTTATTGGCAATTTGCTTGCTTGGCATTTGACTGTACGGTGTTATTTCACACGTACCAGAAAAACTTAAAACTAAAATTTATCATATTAGGATGCATTACACAGCATTGGCAGGACTGTTTAATGTAAGTATTAGTAGCAGAGATTATATTAAATTCAGTAAGGTTTCATGCACTGGCGAGATTAGCAGTTTCGATCCAAACATTTAGTTTCTCATCTAGTACTACCAATCTACACAATGAAAGGAACAGAACGAACGTTTGTACTCGTTCTAGCTAGTTGAAAGTTTCACCGGACTATCATCGATCGCATGTAAATATGACCATTGCACTGACACGAATTAACTTTCAGCCTAGTACTTTCATTAGGTACATCCCAATAACAGATGCATAATTCATAGAGAAAAAACCTTACGCATGCTTATAACGAACATTACCAATAAAAATAGTAGTGTAAACATGCTTATAACTACAGCAGAGATTTCCTCTAGTCATGTAGTAAAATGTTTCTATTGTTCTTTAACGTCATTATCGAGCTATACATTATTGGAAGCTCACTTCTACTTACCCAGTGATCTTCCCAGTGACTGGTGAGTACTGCAGGTCCGAATGTTCGAGCTGGATTCATACTGGAACCAGTTAATTTAATCTGAAAATACATGAACAATGCCAAATTTAAATATACTTAAAAACACGTACATGGTGAAAAGTTGAATGGTAATTAATGTAAAAACACTAGTTCTCAAAAATGTGTGTAATGACAATATGAAGAATATCCTTATGAAATACATAAGTAGCATTGTAATTTTATGTATTTCCTGTTCAGTTTTCCAATATTCCATAATAGGAAACAATTACCAAATATTTCAAGTAAATTTAACCAGTGTAACCAGCTCACACCTCCATCTGGTTGAAAACTATTTTAACGACTTTGCACTAAAATCGTCAATTATTAAAAAGTTAACTTTTGCGTGATACATCGTCCACAATGCTTTGAAAGATCCAGTTTGATGTTTCACCGCTTGCGTAGACGAAAATTGGAAATAAGTAACTACTGTAGAACACAAGCAACAAGATAGATCAGGATGATGCAGCCATGCTGAAAGTAATTATTCCAGAAGTTAATGGACACTTCAACAAAGTTAGCTCTGAGATACATTTTTTTCGCACGAAATGTTGTCCAAGGAACTGTGTTATGGTCCTTTACATGGTTTATATACTTTACATGGTTTATATACTTTACATGCACTATTTTTCCAACACCTGAGGCGATAGTTATAAACTGCTTTCCCCTTTCAACGTCACGTCAATGTTCAAGAATTTTCGGCTTCGTTTGAGACTCCTTCGTATGAAACTAGTCGTGCGACTAATTACATGAGTGGTAGCGGGGCATTGAACCAAATGGGAGCTATCAGCCGTATGCAACTAATCGCGTGACTAGTTTTCTGGTCGCGTCGACAAGAAAACCATCTTATGGCCATGCGACCAGCCTGTCTTAGTCGCACAGCAGACCAAAGGGACATTGTAGTACATGGAGCCTATTAGCAGCAAGAGACTAGTCGCGCGACCAGGTGATAGATTGAGTGCGCATGCTCAGCACAGACTTTTTTTTTTGTAATCTGAATTGTGTGTGTTACGTAGTCACGTTTTACTTTCGTTTATGACAGTGATCACTGTTCATGAAATTGAAGAAACTATAGTGAATGAAGACGTTGCCCAAACTGTGCACACAGAAGATTCAAAGTAGAAGGAATGCACCAATTTAATAGAAAACAACGTTAATACCGAGGACTTCATTTGTAAAGTGGAAAAAATCTTGTAACTTGGGATAGCAAGTTAGAATCATATTCACACAAGGTTGATAGGTTTAAGTGCTGGAACACAATTTGAGAAACTTTATTCCGGATTTTGACAATAAGCCAGTATATGAGAACATCTTGGGTAAGGTTATTACAAATTATATGGTAAGATTGGTTTTCAATAGTCTGTTATATTGAAAAAGGGTATCTCCATGAAATTTAAACTTTGTCTTAAACCATTCTTACAAGGAACGTTCGCAAGCTGTCACCTTCCGATTTGCTTCAAGTTAGGCACACTAATAGACAAAATAATTCGACCTGTACTTTTTCTTTGTGGGGAAAAGGCTTTACTACTCGACAATATTACTAACTATATTTTTCCTGTTTTCACGCGGTTCAACTAATCGAACGACTGGTTGCAAGCGCATAAAACCAGCCATCGACTAGTCGTGCGACTAGTTGCATACGGCTAATAGGGCCCTAAGTCGCAGAAGGTAGACTTCTTTGGGATGTGATTGTAGAGCGCTCTGCTATAAAGATGACACGAAATTGCAAATGAGCTGGAATAACCAGTGCAAATTCTACCACCAAATCTAATGCAAAGTGTACGGCGGGTGTAGTATGAATGTTACGAGGCGAATCACACAAAGGTTTTGAAGAACAAATGAGCAAAGTAATTTAAGTATTTATTTTCTTGTTTTTACGAGCATGTAAGATGCAGAAAAAAAAAAAAATACTTCTGGGTCTTCACAAATCAAAATAGTTCTGTTTCGCGAGTTCAAATTTTATTAGTTTCACATTTAAGAAATTGGAAGTCACCGTATCCATAAAACAAAATTTAATAAACTCAAACGAATTTTCAACATGAAACTATAATGAAATATTGAAGCGTTAAAATAGGGTTGTGAATACAAACAATCGGGGAATTTTGTTCTATTTTTTTATTTTTATTTTATTTTATTTTATAAGTTTCGTGAAAGTTCCATTCAAATTTATTAGAAACATTCATAGCTATACTCCAATGGAAAGAAACTCCGTAAATACTGTCACTGAATACTTGCATTTTATTAATTTATTTGAATAAATGCAAACTGTTTCATCTGTTTCACACTTGTTCAAGTGTTCATCCCAAGATCTTCGCACCTGTGTCATTGTCGCACAAAAGAGCTGACGCTATGCTCCTTTGTGTTTCTTATGAAGCACCATACAGCTTACGAAGGTAGTGGAAGCGATGTGTAGCTAACGAAGCTTCAATTTAATATTCTTGCGTTGGTTGATAGCTGCAGTGAAACAAGTAATTTCTGACATAGCTGCCTTCATACTTTAGCAATTAGTATATTTTAGAGCTTTTAGCATTCAAGGGGTGAGGGGATTGCTGTTGAGAAATTACATTAAGCTAAATCGAAAGCAAAAAAATATATAAGGCTGACAGTACTTTTTTGTGACAAATAAAACTACTTGTTTCCCTACTCTAGGAACTGACACTAAACTCTATCTTACAGGACTAGTTCATATACGAAAAGTAATTGATTTATTCTTTTTACTTTGTGCTAAAAGGTTGAGTTTAGCCCTCCGTACTATTCCAGCACGTATCTTCTAAAGAGGATCCAGTATTACCGCCGGTTTCGAACCATACCCATGTTTGAATCAGAGGCACAAGTACGGACCCACGTATTTATATAAACATATGTTCACCACAATCTTGCCTCACGGGAGCTATATCACAAGACTAGTCACCAGTCAGCTATACTAAATGGGGGAACAAGGATGGTTCGATCCCAGCTGTCGGCTATGGGTTTTGCAAGGTTTCTAGTATCAGGCTAATACCTCTAAACTAGATCCTAAGGGTCTTCCCACATCATCTCACGCTAATCCAGGTCTGAGTGAATTGCCTGAAGGTCACAAATGAAATTCAAAATCATGCACAGGATTGGATCCTGACTTTCTCTTGCATGTTAGACAAAGTGGAAAAGAATTATATAAATATACGAGCTTCAGAAGTAGAAGGATTAGTAACTGGACTACAAACACCACCCGAAACATGAGTTCCTTGCAACATGATTAGGGACTTACTAGTTTCTCCTGGGAAGGCCATGACAAAACTAAGAGTATGATCGGGTCATACAGTACCGTGCTCGAACAAGAATCAAACAATTTTAAGGTCTAAACGGCCACTTCAGCGTAGCGGTGTCTACATACGGGCAAACTCAGGAGATGAGTGGGTCACCATGTGAAGCTTTATGGCCGGTAAGGTGCAAAATTTAAAACTTTTTTCAAAATGCCATGCTAAAGAATAAATAAGCTCTTGAATATATATGTGAACCTTGTTATATGCATGCTATTGTGTAACGTGCCTTAATAGCTTCTCGGGGCATGTGCCTTCTACAGATCATACAATATACCTATTTGTTATTTTCTCAAATAGATGATTTTCATTTCATTCCTTATTCTCTTTCAAGTGAGTGATTCCCAGATGAAATCGCCTCTTTACGAGGGATTAATCTTTCAGTATAGAAATCTCAGTTTGAGACTACGTTGAGGGATTCCTGTGGTCAATTCCTTTTACAAGGAGTCCCCACGCGGCGGTGACAATCTCTTCCACTAGTGGATGCCGGACCTGCTAGAATTCCTGTAGTGGTCGGAATTTCTTTACAAGGAATTCCCACAGTGGAAATCTCTTCAACCAATGAATACTTATGGATGACGGATGCGCTGGCGTAAAATATATCGACTTACGGAAGTTCCTATTAACGTTTAACATTGCAATGCTTTTATTACCGGCCTACCCACCGAGTATGCGTACAGCGCTGCGTGCTATCGGGAAGTGACACTATGCCATTGGCCCTGGTCACATGAGTTCTAGGATCGACAAAGTTCCATAAATTTTACACAAACCTAAAATTCTGCGAGCAGAGTATCAACCCCAAGATCCACCTATGGTACTTCATGACTTTCAGAGTTTCTTCTAATGAAACTACATTTTGAAGTTTTACATATAAACACCAACATTCGCGTTATTCGCGCATGCGAATTTTGCCTGTCTCTACCTATAAGAAATCATAATACTGGTACCCGAGTACTAAAGAGTAAAGACTACGCTGCAAATTAACAAGAATTCGCAAATAAAACGATTTTTAGCTTTTTACGAGATTTCTTTCATTTTAAACTAAATAAAACGATTATCTCAACAAACAATTTCTGAAATTATAGGTCAAATGTTTTACGAAAACTCTTATTTCAGTAGCAAACATTTATAGCGTAGAATGACACTGTCTCCAATGTGTCTTGTTCGATATCGAGAATGCCCGACTCTTAATTTTCCTTTGACCTTTAATATTCGAATGCAACTTGTCATCTACTTATGTCCGTGGTTGTGGTGCCGATGTTGAAAATTAAGATTTGAATCTCTAATAGCTTCCATCAATAGAGGATCAAGAATTTAACATTCTCTGAGCTACGCGAATACGATTATAGGTTCTAGACTTTAGATTTAGGCATTGCTTTCGTGAATGTAGGAATATAATTTGCATAATTTCTTTGCTAGTGCTTAGAATTCGTTGATGGTAACTTGTCCAATTTACGCGAGTATTTCGTGAGTTAAAATTAACATTCAAAATGTTAACCATCTATCTACTCCATGCACTTTCTTGAGTGTTTAAAATTCTCGTGAATTCGAAGTTCTGTCCCTACTTATAGGTTCAAACTATTATCCATCCAGACATAGTATACTGTTGTTCTTATGGCAATAGGGATGCCAGTTTAACCGCTGAACAGAAAACTGAACTGAGCTCGCTGCAGCCGTTCTCACTTCGCGTTGCCATAGCCAAGCGGCAACGGTCCAGTCTGTTAGTTTTCCTTCCTCTTCCTCCGTAAAGTCTTTCAAATGAAACCATCGTTATTTTAGATTAAATGTGTGTAAATGAAGAAAGGATTTAGGGAATTAATTTCGTCTCATTGTTAAATATAAAACCTTGACGGGAGATTAAACAGAAATAACAGTAAAGGAATTTCGTGTGCGTCAGGGGATGTACGATAAGTAAAACAGCTGTTGCCCATAAGCTTCAACAGTATAAAATACCAAACCCTGGATCGGTAATAGGTGCAGGAAGGCTTCAATAGAGAAGAGGAATTAGAGTTCGGAAAAATAAACTCAGATTTATCAGATTACTTTCTTGTAAATAAAAAAATCAGTGTACAAGACGTTGGAAAAGCAAAGAGACTTTGTAAAAAGAACACTTCCGCAAAACATCAGAATTAGAAAGGAATAAATAAGTGTGGTGATAGAAATGGCGAAAAGAAAAAAGATTAAAGGGAAGGAGAAAATTGGAAACGTTCGAAATGACTGGAAAAGACCTGCCCTAAACCTGGACGAATAAGAATTTGTCTTGAACGTGTCTGTAACAGCAGTGATGTATACACTATTTCAGAACGTTAAAATTTTAGACAAAATCTTGTTCTATCATTTGCCAGGACATAATGTAGAACTTTGAAAGAGCAGAATATTCAACATTGATCGAAATTTAGTGTGTCCAAAATTCCTCAATATGCTGAGTTTCATTATAATTACTTCTAAAATCAAACAAAGAACTAAAACAAAATTGACAGACATGAAACGAGTACATTTTGTGGTAAAGACGATTTGTTAGCCTAGTACTTTTTTTCCTTTCGAAGAGCCACTTACATTAATTTTAGTGACATGAAGTTTAAGAGGGCAAGCATTAATAACCATTACGTTTGTTTTAGGAAACAAGGAGAAAAATAACTATTTAATAGGGTATGTAACATAATATATTAATACTTCTGTGGATAACAGCGAAGCCGCTGAAGGCTCTCATCGAGCCCCGTGGTCATAACACGAACAGAAAGTGGAAAAATTAAAAGAAAAACTATTGAATGATAATTGTTAATTTTTTCAAATATGATTTTTTTGATACGGGGCAACAAACATCCATGCGAGAAGATGTGTTCCGCGGATCATCTATTGAGAAGGCCAATTTGGACTAGTTACGATAATTCACCTTTGGTACAGGTTAGTCATGCTGCAGACTGATATTTTCCAGTTTTTTATTTTTAAATTTCATCAGGCAAATTCCGATATGGTCCAAGAATTCCGACAAGAGTGAAGGTATCCCTCAAACATGTGATGGGCCTAAGAAATAGTCTGTATGGCAAATATTAATTCAATATTCAGGAAATTGATAGATAATAGCAATCATGAAATATTGAAGCCATATAAAAATCATTTTGCAGCATTTTGTATTACTTGTTTTGAAGACACTATACAAGAAATGCAACAGTTCATATGACAGACCGATTTGCTTCAAGTCCTGCATTTCATGTTCAGGCTTTCCTATCAAACCACTTGCATTCCGAAGTGCAAAAACTTAGTTAGGTAAAACAAATGTTATGGAAACTACCTTTTAAGCATAGTTAGATGGAGTTATATTTAAATTTTCAACTGCTAAATGGATTAATCCTAATTGTCAACTCACATTGCGGAGTAAGTTTTATCGAAGACTTAATATATGATATTGCAAGTGAGACGAATAAGTTATCTCTGTACACGGTTTGTTTTAGCTTCAAGTAATGGTAAAACATACTAATGAAAATTAAATAGTAACGTTTACTCAATTCACTAAATTAGGAGACAAATTAACAAATTGTTTTATCAGATCCTCCACACTTCAACATTACATGTCAGTAAACCAAGCGAATTAAGATAATCCCGATGCAAGAGCAACTAAAGCTAGATACCGTTGCAGAATATTACCAGAACCTAAGTCATACACACTGTAGATTGATATTAATTCACGCCAAGCTCCTTATCACTCAGTTCACCTTCTAAAAGAAGTCCTAAAACTTTATATGTAATAGTTACATTGTTTTTTCTTCCACCAGAATGAACCATTAAATGGTACATCTGTAATTAGTATCTGCCGGTCCTACTTTTGGAAAGACATAAGAAGTTGCGCAACAAAATATCCTTTCCAAACGCGTCAATGACCTCTCATTCATTCAGAACTAGAGTTAAAAAAAAAAAAAAAACTCCAGACGAGCAACACCTTTTGTGTTCTATTTTACGAACCAAATTACTACGAGGAAGCTGCTGTCAGCTCTCTTGGTTGCCACACCTTTCACTACATGTGTTACTTCCAACTTTCAGCTTCGTAATGTTACAGCGTCCATCAAAAATTTTACAACTCCATTGCATTGCATTCGTTTCTACACATAATTTACGTTGTATGTGCATAAAGTAGATGTACAAACATTGCTTATGATCACAATGTAACTGTATAGAACCTGAAAGTTCTCTGTACATACATTTGTGACTTCAAAACACATGGAAACTTGCTTATTATTCGGCGTTACTTGATTTATTGCCCGTCTGGAGATAAAACCTTTAGTCTGTTAAGTTTTCGATGCACACTAAAATTAAAAGCAAGCCAATACGTTATGCAACCATAACTATATTACAAGGCAGTATATCATTTAGGATTTCGGTCTGTCTTCAAGCCAAACGAAATACTTTGAAATATATTAATTTGTTAGTCCAGAGGGTTTCAACTGTTGAAACTCAGCAAAAGCAAGAACCAGAAATGGTATCCCTAAGTATTGAAGCAGGAAAATTAAAATAGGTTTCAAGTGAACTAACTACGTACCATTTGGAAATTTATATAAAGATACATGCGAACTGAGAACACTGAAAAACAGTTCATTTACTAAACGGAACATACTTTATGAAAAGAAAGCAAAGCAAGTCTATGCAAAAACACTATACCTGAATGGTTTTCTTTCATTCTTTCGGAATAACTAGATTTATTGAGTTTTCGAAAACACCTAGGAAGTTATTAACTTCCAATGCTAGGCGATGTCCTAAAATAATTAAGGTAGCTTCAAGGGTTTAATTACAAACACATTAAACCTCGACTTTTCTACAATAACCCTTATTTTCCGTACCCAGTTCAATTTTCAAGATCAGTTCAACTCTTTCTTACGAACAAACATTTTTTATGATTCCTATAAAAAGTGTGGAAGTTTCCTGATTGGTTAAAAGGTAGAAACACTGGTAGATGTAAAGTATTTTAGTTATATTTTTTTTACGAGAATATTGGAGAGAAACAAATTCGATTAATTCCTAACAAACTCGCTTTTGTCCGTACGAAGACCTGTACAATACATTGTACTAAATCAGCAATCTTAATACATGAGAACTTGAATGTTTGCAAGGACGCCGAGATCTAGGATAGTTTTGTAATACTGATCTCGAGAGGCCAATTCAAGAAACTTCGTGGGGGTCCGATCCTCGTCCCAAAATTCAGATTTCTATGTAAACTGAGTATAGTTTTAGTTGTAATTAGAAATATTTTAAGGTTTGAAAGTTGACATAAGTTCCCCCTGCATAGACTTCTCTCAAAATTGAAGACTTACGAAAATATTTTACATTTTGAAAATTAGAAGAACTGTAATTATTAACTGATCATAAAATTCAAGTTAATATAAATGTGAGAGACTGCATAAAAAGGGGAATGAACTACATTAATCGTAAAATTAAAATACCTAAATGGCACTGCGGATATTTCAAATAGACAAACTCAAGATTAGAAAATTTATTTACTGTCATTCAAAATGAAAAATTAGCTTCACTCATGTAAGCGATAGGGACACACAGATTAAAGTGCTGACAATATTGTTTAAAGTCCAAAGATGATTATCTCAATTAGTAACTTCAATCAATTACTCTTATCTTGATTGACACGAACTGATTGTAGTTTTTATGACGGGAGAATTTAAATACTATCAATCATTTCAAACATTTTAGTTCAACAAATTATCTTTGGTTATAAATTAGAATTAACAAATGTTTTACCAATTTCACAATACGGATTAACAATATAGTCTACAGAATTGTTATATGAACTTTTGAATCCGTTATTTGCAGTACATAAAATTATCTAGTAACTATTTTTGTGGCCTAACTAAAACTTTCATATGCGCTGAACATTAATTTTTCATGTATTAGACTGATATGGTAGGTTTCGCGAGGGATTGATTTGAATCAACTATTAGACAAACTTAGGATGCAATTGTAAACAGAAATAGCACATCCACACTATAGGTTTTAAGCCTTAAAATAGGTATGCCGCGAAGTTTCTTTCCTGGATCCATATTCTTCTTAACGTAACTTCTTGGTATTCTGTGCATATAATTTAGATGTTAATTATATTGTGAAAGGAGTATTAACCATACGTATGAATCATTTAACTTCTCATTGAATTTAATTATGTTGTACGTACTTTATATAGTATGAATATGATCTTGCACTCCTATATTATCAGGTCAAGGGAAAAAACTGCTCAGAATCATGAATGGATAATCAATATTGTATAAAAATTTATGCTGCAACCCCAATAATATAAAGGGATTTCGATAACACCATTGGTCAACTTCAAAACTGCAGCATTGTATAAATAGACAAATGCTGTGTTCAGATATACCAGTGACTTACATTTTAATCTGATTTTTTTTTTTTTTTTTTTTTTTTTTTTACAAGTAGAGATTTTGGGAATCGTACCAAATTTGCGGGGGGAAAATATGACGATCATATTAATGAATTTCGAAACAAGCTCAATATTAAATGAAACATGGAACAAGGAAACTTAGTTGAAATTTAGTTCTTAGTCTAACAGAACATAATCACACCATCTTAAATGCTTTAGTAGCTGCATGTTGTTTCATAAATTGACAATGAGATTCTAGTGTACCTCTAACAGATTCTAATGAAAATATTCAACTTCATATTAATAGGAACTTCACTAAATTGAAATCTAGATGGGCAACTAAGTAGAGACATTCTGCAAGTCACACTTCAATAACTGAACTACCACTTTCAGACGTTACTTTAGTAAATAAATTTGAGAAATTTACACAATATATTAATCACTGACTATTCTATTGAAGACCTGACATCTAGTGAGATTATCGCACACTAGAAAGTATCGAAGTAATGTTTATTTATGTATCTGAAGAATTGAGTACTTTTAATTATATTTAGTGGTTAAGTCAATTCATTAGTCTAATTGCTAATGGACGAAGTAAGTCAGGAAACGAAGAATCACAATAGACTAGTTAGAAGCAATAGTAAATGAATACATAATTATTTTTTGTGATACACAAATACGAAATTCGAAGTTAGACGATTAAATAATCCGAGCGTAAAAACAGATTACCAACTCTCTCAAATAGGTTCGAAATCCTAGATTCTAGTAATAACAAAGATGATAATGAAATTGATATAAGTAAATGTGGGAGGCAATTCGTGAAACATTAAGAGCGCAGCGAAGGAACGTGTAGGTGAGAAGAAACAAAAATAAACCTTGGTTTGATTAATTCCTTAAGCTTCATGAACGAAAGCAAGGCAACGATGGCTGAGTAATAAAAGCGAGGCAAATACCAACAATTGTACTAAAGCGAAACCAAACCCCATACGTGGGTTCAGAAACAAAAAGCGAGAATATCTGTCAGAAGATTCAGGAGATAGAGGAAAACGGGAAGACAAATAACATACGAGATCTATACAAAGGGGTAAACTCGTTAAGAAAAGGTTACCAGCCGAGGTTAGCAATGATTAGAAATGAACGTGGAGATCTACAGGCGGATCCGACTAAAATTGTCGATGTGTGGAAAGTTATTTCGACAAACTTCTTAATGTATACAACAGAAAACAGAGGAGTTCGAAATCCATACAGCAGAAGCGTGGATTCTCCAACCTAGTGAGATCGAGATCGAAATGTCGGTAAAGAAATTTAAACAATTCAAATCACCAGGAATATACAATATTCCAGCCCAATTAATTAAAGCAGGAGGAACGGTACTAATCAAGGAACTACATAAATTGATATGTGCTGTATGGAGAAAGGAGCAGCTCCAAAAGGAATGGAAAGCCTCAATAATAGTTCCGATTTACAAAAAAGGCTATAAATCGGACTAATAATTACCGCGGAATCTCGTTACTTCCAACCTGTAACAAGGTATTAAGTAACATTATGTTAACACGCCTAAGTGTATACGTAGATGAAATAATTGGAGATCAACAATGTGGATTTAGAAGAAATAGATCTACGTTGGACCAGATTTTCACCTTGAGATAAATTTTGAAGAAATTGGAATACAATGGGACGGTTCATCAGCTACTCATTCATTTTAAGAAAGCATATGATTCTATCAAAAGGGAAAAGTTCTACAGTATCCTGATACGATTTGGAATTCCGAAAAAAACTGGTTCAACTAGTGAAGAGGTGTCTCAGTGACCCCATAACAGAGTACGGATATGTAATAATGTCAGATAGTTTCAAGATTCGCAACGGATTGAAGCAAGGCGATGCCTCGTCCCCACTATTGTTTGAGTCAGAATTTGCGATTTTGAAAATTAAAGGGGACAAAAAGGGACTATCATGGAATGGTTTGAATCAACTGTTTGTATACGCGGATGATGTAGATTTAATAGGGGACGATATAGATTCACTACAGAGCAACACCGATGTCTTAGTAGAAGCGTGCTATGAGATAGGTCTAGGTCTACAGGTAAATATAGATAAAATACATAAACCGAAACAGAGAATGAAGGAAATAAAAACGTAAGAATTAGGGATGAGGTCAGAGAAAGTAAACGAATTTCAATACTTTGGAGAACACGTAACAAGCAAAATGAAGTCACAGAAGAAATAAAAAGTTGTGTAGTATCTGGGAACGCATGTTTCTATTCAGTCCAAAAACTTCTAACATCGTGATTAATATCAAGGAAATTAAAATTAAAAATACACAGAACGGTTATTCTGCCGGTAATACCTTACGGTTGCGAAAGTTTGAGTACGACCCTAGCAGATGAACAAATTGTGTGTGTTTGAAAATGAGGTTGAGAAAGATGTACGGGCCGAAACGGGACGAGATGACTGGAGAGTGGAGGAGACTGCATAATCAACTCCACGGACTGTACGATTCACCAGATACCGTAAAAGTAATGAAATCGCGATGACTAAGGTGGGCAGGCCACGTAGCTCGGATGGGGAAAAAACTAAGATTATATTCTATCCTGGTTGGAAGGCCGGATGGAAAGAGGCCATTGGGAAGACCGAGACGTCGTTGGGAGGACAATATTAGAAGAAATCTTCGAGAAGTAGGTGTTCGTGATGAAAATTGACTTGATATTGCCCACGATCGAATTCAATGGCGAACGTTTGTTACTGCAACGATGAACTTTCGAGTTCCATAAGCCATCGAGTTAGATACCTAAATACAACTGAACTAGCAATACTTGTAAATTAGAATTTATTTGTGAAATATTTGCTTTAATTTTCATCCAATTGGGCTTACTACAGTGCTCAGGTAAGAACAAAATTCTCGCAGAAAATACGTATATAATATGCTATCCCGGGTCAATTAAGCCACGCATAGACTGCAACCGGGTGTGTCCACGTGTTGCGGATAGTGAAACGACCCCCAGATATGAGGGTCAACTGCGAAATCAGCAGAAATTTACGAATAAGCAGTCAGTGGCAATCCGATTAACGGAAACAACAAGAACACTGCTGCTTTGCAGTTAGTAGAAGACTCCGACGAAAACTTTGTCCTCCAGGTTCGGAGTGTGCATGAGGCTAAGAACCTCACACTGGATAAAGGTTGTATTTCCGGCAAGCAGCATCGGAATATAGAATAGAGAAGATCGACCTAAGCAACTGAAAAAGAGCAAACGTTTTGTAATAGTGACGTGGAATGCAAGGATAATGTTACAGGCAGGAAAGATTGAAATAATATGATGAATAAGTACAGGATAGATACACTGGCCATTTAAGTAATCAGTGGGGAGAGGATCAGGAAGAATATACATGGACTTCAGCGTTCTACATAGTGAACCAGAGCTAAAAAAAGTGACATGTTTAATTAATAATAGATAAATAAGGAGCAGCCTAATGAACTCATATATGCAGAATAAGAATAAAAGGCCAATTCAGGAATATGGCTAGTAGCAAGCACACGAGCCAATAGACGAGAACGAAGGGGAGTTTTATGCAAAATAGAAAAATTTACGCGCGAAGGTCCCAAAGTATCAAATTATTAGTAGGTGGCTTTAATGATAAAATAGCCAAGGACAAGTTTCAGAAACAAATTGCAAAGAGTACACGAAAAGAGCAGCGAAAACTTGATATGGATACTACTAGGGCAGTATGCGGCACGAAATAAAATGGTCACAAAAAAGGACATGATTCGTGCATATACAAAGGCACTTAGGAACGTGAAAAATACCTGGAACACAGGAAGTAAACCAAAAAGACTACGTACTATCAAATAGATACACATCAGTAACGTAACTTAGAAGCTGTAGATAACTGGGATTCTGGCTGCCAAAGAAATAGTAAGATGATAGTGGTTCAGACAAGGAAGAAAAATTTGATACAGAAATTCAAAGACAATACAGTAATATTAAGAAACCTTAGAAGAAAAACTGCAAGAGGATAATAAAGAAGAGGACATTAATAAAGCATGGGAAATTATAGAAATGCAATGAAGGAAACTACAGAAAAATAGGAACGCGAAAGGGGACACGCAATGAGGAATGGTTCGAACAAGAACGCAGAGGAATAAAAAAAATGAAGATATAGGTTGAGAAAAACTAAACAAAATTACGAGAACTACCAGAAACTAAGAAATCAAGCTAATCAAGTATGCAGGAAATAAAGGGGAGAAAGCATTAAAAAACAATATGAAATTGAATTAAACAAAATAGAAGTTATAGCGTGATGAACAGGTTAAAATGAAGTTTCAACCAAGAACGACATGATGTAAAGATACAAGGAATTTAATAAAAAATAATCCAATTCCAGCACTTTATTCAGAATAATGATACAAGATTTTAATTTATCTTAACTTTTTATTTCAGATACATATACAGATGCTTATCAGAATAATGGAAACACCTGAACGAAAGTGCAACTTACCAGATTAATATGGTGTCGGGCCACCTTTCGCCTTCAGAACAGCCTTGATGCGACGTGGGATGGAGGCATAGAGGTTGTGAATGGTAGCAAGTGGAATATTACACCATTCCTCGTGCAGGGCATCGGCCAGTTCTGTGAGAGAGGATGGAGGTGGAAATCGTCGCCGGAGTCGTGTTTCCAAGATGGACCACAGATGTTCAATTATGTTGAGATCTGGGGATTGGGCGGGCCAGGGGAGGTGTTGAACTTCATCCCGATGTTCCTCAAACCACGCTGCAACAACTCCAGCTGTGTGAATGGGTGCATTATCATCCTGGAATATGGCGTCATTGTCCGGGAACAACATCCGGACCATAGGATGCAAGTGGTCTCCT
The DNA here is from genome assembly GCA_022664845.1 of Lepisma saccharinum. NCBI lineage: Eukaryota > Metazoa > Arthropoda > Insecta > Zygentoma > Lepismatidae > Lepisma > Lepisma saccharinum. Next base: position 74,014 of record JAGDQP010002151.1, read on the forward strand.
AAAATTGCGACATAATCGTTGGCAGTGATGCGTCCGCGAAGTGTGACCACAGGACCCAATGAAAACCATGATATTGCGGCCCACAGCATCACCGTGCCGCCGCCATGTTTCACAGTTGGGCGGAGACACTGCAGATCATACGCTTCTTTGGGCGTTCTCCACACAAACACGGCCCGTGGTTTGGAATAGGGTGAATGGTGACTCATCCGACCATACCACACGTTTCCAGTCGTCAACGGTCCAAGTTGCATGGTCGCGGCACCATTTGCGGCGTGCTAAAGCGTTCTGGTCCCTGATGAGAGGTTTGCCCCGTGCAACACGACCCCGTAAGTTCATGTCATGTAATTCGCGGCGGACTGTGATTGTCGAAACAGGTTGGGGGAGGTGCTGATTGAGTTCCTCCGTCACTTGCGCCGCAGTGGCACGACGGTTCCGCGTGACAATGCACTTTAATACCCGGCGTGCCCTGTCACATGCTTTTCTTCCGCCCACTGTTCCGCTTCCCCGATGTGGTTTTTCCGTGTGTTGTGTAGGCCGTCATCACCTTCGACACTGTCCCTGGCGACACATCTAACACACTAGCCACTGCCGTCACACTCACTCCACATAACCGCGCCCCAACAATTTGCCCTCTTTGAAACTCAGAGGTCTCCCATTTTACACTACCTCCGTCTGCTGCAGCCACTGCACACTCCTGTTCCACGACGCCTGACGTAGTATGGAGACCGACCTAACACACCACCACCAGCAGTCCGGCGCTGCGGTCGCCACGACACCACTGCCAACCCATACATCTGACGTGTTGCCAACTACAGGTGTTTCCATTATTCTGATAAGCAGTTTTCAGTTTTTCTATAAGCATCTGTAAGTTTCTTTTTTACTTATTGCCATGTTCGAGATGTTCCCATGAGCATGCATGAGGGAACTATTTACAAATTAAGTTTAATGCCGATTATGATCCTCAAGTGCTAAAAATTACATTAACATATTTAGGATGTGTATACACGATATAACAGCATTTGGAGTTATTTATCACAAGTAAATAAAAGGAATACAATTTGACGTTCTCTTTGTACTCTACTTGTAACAGGCTATATATAAGCTACAATTTTCAGTTGTAAACCACACTTCCAGCAATGTAGATATGATTTTTAACGTTTGAATTTTCAGATATGACGTCGCATAATCTAATAAACCAAATAAACCTACGCGGACCACGTGAATTATTTTGCATAGTAAAGTACAAAACACTACTATACTATGTGATGCTGACAAATTATGTCTGGTCACTAAATTAATGCTGACATGTGTCATATACAATGAAAACAGATATTTAATTCAAAAACTTTGTGATGAGAAAATCAATCTTAAGTGGAGAGATTTTCCTGGTTCCTCCTATGATTTCACTATTTCCTTTAAATACTGATAATTTATCTTTACTCAATTTTCGATTTACTAACATGTGCACAACTACTGTTAACCTTAGCGTTAAAAACAAACAAGTTTTAATTTTCACTTTCTCTAACAAGGTACATTCTCCAAGTGTCTCGCAGAGATTTGTTTACAATGCAAAGTTCTCCGCGGCCCAATTTGTATTGTACTAATTGTAGCGACCCATACCGGTAATTTGCATATTTATGAGACTTCATATATCCGGAATGCTATCGTAAACTACTATTACGCTTTTATTTTCTTTCGATAGAACTGAACTTGAATATGGGCATATGCAACACAAACTGGATCAAGTACTGCTTCACTGACATGTTACACCGTCCGCCATCCTGGATCCGCCATATTGGGTTCACGTTATATTTTTCCAAATGGGAATAGGTGCAAGTGATACACAACAGTAAGCACACTGGATGAACGATGCATTTGTGCAGTTGGGAAATGAGCAAATCGACTCTTCAGTTTGCCAGAGAACATTGTTAGAAGCAACAATGTTAGAAATCACAATGGGGAATGCAGCTTTTTCTCAGGCGTGCCTAATCATGTTAAATATTGGAGCACTGAACTGATTATTATGGATAAGTGCGTGAAATTGACAATAGCATTACGGCTCTGAAGGTCTATCAATATTATCAAGCAAAACTCGCTTACAAAAAAAGTTTGGAAAACCATTTCCAATGACGGGTAAAGTATAAATCTAAAGACTGGACCAGCAACGTTGCATCAGGCAGAACGATTGCTATTTCTACATGTTTATCCGGAATTGAAAGCAGATGTTGCTGATTGAGAGGAAATTAATCAAGGACTAGACAACATTCAGTTTCAATAGTGGGGAGACAATTATCTCGCCATTGTTCAAGAATATTCTTGACCACTTTGCCAGATTTGGAACACGTTACATATACTTTCGAACGTCGAATCGGTTCATGTTGCACAATTTGACCAAAAGCACCACTTGGTTCACGTAAGACAATAAGAAGAGGGGAAAGTAGTTTGCCTTCCATGAAGGCAATGGGCTGAATTGTATATGAATGCTATATTCCAGACGCTGATTTTACGCCAACAATGGTGTTTCTTTCACCTGTTAGTGTGCGATCACAATCTCATAATTGAATCCCGATTGGTCGGTATTTAGAATTTCAGCTGAAGAATACTTTGGGACGATCTTGTCGGTGAATTCAATAACAAATGCGATCGCAGAATTCTCAATCTCTTCTGACTGCGCTTGTTTGTACGTTACAAAGCGTGTCATATTGCGAGTGAATTTTGTGAGCTGTCTAGAAATTCCAGACCCCGGTTGATACACTTTTGAAATCAGCTAACCCAAGTTTTGTACATGCCCATCGCCCTATATCAAAATCATGGACAGCTATTTGATTATTTCTTGCCTCTTGAAACTTGGACCATACACACATTCCGATATGACCTTCAGTTTCTCAAGTGTTCTTCCTTATTGATATATCTGATACCGCGATAGATAGTTCCTATCCTGTTTCTAGCTTCAATTACATTTATCATAATAAAATGGGACAAACGTTAACCACATCGTCACTCACAGGCTCTCAACGGCTGTTTCAGTCGCTTCTTCGGAAGGCGCACTAATTCTTCAGCATCCAAGACTTCAGTGATGGTGGCATCTTCAAGTTTCTGGATTAAAATGAAAATACTACGTGCAATCTCCCTTTGTCATGTACTCCGTGTGGAAGGTTGTACTATCTGTCAAGAATATAAATGCAGGTTTTCCGCGGCTTTGCATCCTGCCCCTTGTTGCTATGAGAAAAAAATTCTACACATTATCGTTCCTTCCTCATCTTTTAATCGAAACAAACTAGTTTATAGGCAATAGTCAAAATAATTCAACACTTGCTTGTTGTTGCTATATATGCAGAACGCAATAACACAATTAGTAGCAGAAAATACTTGACAGGAGTGCTCGTAGACTACAGATAGTTTGCGAAGAATACAGTCTTGCTCATCACCACAAGAAAGCAAGCCTTTTTAGTATGTTGGTTAGCGTGCTAGCTTCTCACGCATGTGTTAGATGGTTCAAACCCTGGAGGTTACAGTTTTTTTTTTTCTAAAAAAGAAAATTTGGTTTTGTGAGTTCAAACCCTGGCGAACAGAATTTTCTTTTCTTTCCAAGTAAGGTGAAGATTTACAGAAAATTCTGCAATAATAAATTTGATCTTTTTTAAATCTATGTGTTTATTCTTCTAACACCTTAAAAAAAGCGAAGATGTAACTTATTCTTTCTGACGAGTTCCTCTTGATCATTTTGCATCTAATAATTCAATTCACATTTTTAGAAAGGATGTATAACCCTTCCATTCATATGATTTAAAATATTTATAATGTTATTAACCTATATACTTATATTTTATGAAGGGAGTATTATTGTGCCCTAATCAGGAATTGAGTCAAAATTGTAGTATGGGAATCGAACTTAAGACATCATGCTTAGTAGTCTAAAGTCAAAGTAAGCCAGCCGACTGCTCGAAGTGGGTCAAAATAGGTAAGGGAACTGTTGTATAAGTGGGCTAGAAAAGGTAAGGGTACTCTAATGACTATGAATGCCTATGGAAAGTATAGTCAATGAACTCCCATTAATAAAAGGTAGAAGTACGCCAAATCCAAAATAAAGATTGTAAGGGAACTGTGCCCCTCGTTCCCCCCACTTCGGGCACTGCCAGCATAATTCTTTTGATTTGTAGACAGTGACTTGCAGATTCCTCCAGAAGTGGATCTCTTGTTGATCACAAAATGCATGTGCGTTTGTCTTCATTAAAGCTTTTCAGCCAAATGACTTTACGTGAAAGACTGAATCTTGTCTCCAAAGTTCTTTCGATGTCCCAATTGTAATGCATTTCCAAATACAATAGACGCTTTGACCCCGTGGTTTTGAAGTTTCAATCATCATCTAATTGAAGGTGAGAAAATTAGTTTCGAGGAGGTTTAAACTAATGACTCACTAGCTGCGGTATTACGTTGCTATCAAATACTCCATTGAGGATCTTTCCAACCAGAGCTGAAACAAGGTCACCAAGGCTGACGCAGTCCAAGCACGATCTGAATGGCCCGGTTCGGGAACAATGATCTGGCAGTTTTCGGCGTCGTATTTTTCGTATTCTGGGTGATAATACCTCCGGTCGCAGTCACCCCAGAAAGAAACCCTGATCAAACACAAAGAAATAATTTAAAACTTTTACACACCGGGCCGAAATCCGGTTACCTGGTTAGACCGGGTAGGAAGGGTAGAAACCTGGTCCGAAAATTGACCCGATTAATCCAGTTACAGCACTATTTACAACAGTTGGCAACAAACAATGCAGGAAACTAACTACTAGAATATAAACTAACATTTAGAACCAAAAAGTTCAACAACTTTATTTAATCCTGCGTAAATTCTTTTCTGTAATGATACCATTAGAAAATAATCAAGAATTAATAGAATGTATCTATCCAAAAATATACTTTATAATTTCCAATCAGTTTCATCTATAGGGAACGACGTGTGGACCTCGAAGTAATGAAATGTCCTTCAAGAGTGTCAAGTGCAGTATTTCTCTTATTACTGTCAACAATTTTTATTCTACTTCAATGTAATTTATTCTAAATGGTTAAACTATATTTTATTATTTTGAAAAATACAGTAATTTGAATTAAAATTTAAAAAAAAGTTTTGTTCGTCAGGGTTTGAACGTACGAACCAAATTGTTTCTTTAAGAAAAAAAAATCGTACCCGCCAGGGTTTGAACTCGCGAACATATGAGAGAAGCGAGCACGATAAGCATCATACTACCTATATTATATTTGTATTTTAAGTGAAACGCATCCTAACCGAATGCGCCACCCAACTAAAAATTCTATAAACTCTACTCTATATTCCTGATATTTCCTAACTACGGACAACACAGTTAAAATCACATCCATGCGCGAGGCAGGATTCAAACCTGCGATCCTTGAGTCGTCATACTACAGCACTAGCCAGCACGACCACCTGGATCGGCTCAGAGGCTTGCTGTTTGTGATGAACAAGACAATATTCTTCAGAAACAATCTATGGTATACTATAGGACTCCAGTCTTGTAACAAATTATTTTCTGCTACTAATCGTGATTTATTGAGTTCTGCATATATTGTAACAAGCAAGTGAGTGTTGAATGATTTTGTGGAAGACTTGCCTATAAACGACATTTTTTTTTATTAAAAGACGAGGTGAATAAATGTTAAATGTGTAGCATTTTTTCTCAGCAACAAGGGGGGGCAGGATGCAAACCCGCGGAAAACCATTTATATTCTTGACAGATAGAGACTACGCCAGATTGAAGTACTAACACTCTTCTTTGCATCAATTTTCATCGGAGGAAATAAGCATATATACACAAACACTTGCACAATAGCACTCACACTAATTATAGGTCAGGGCTGGGTTACAAGAAAAATACTTAAGTGTAAAATCTGTTAAGCAGACCATCGAACTACATAATACTGGAGTGACTACTAAAAATCAAAAGACGGACCGCACAGCTAAAAGAAGCGTATAAAACAAACTTTGGTCCACATTGGATTAGACGAAGTGGACAAAAAGTTTAAACGTTTGCTCTGGCGTCTATCTTTAACGCTAAGTAGTCACTCCAGTATTATGTAGAGCTCGATGGTATGACTTAAGTCAGATTTTACACTTAATTTTCTTGCAACCCAGCCCAGGAACGTACTATCATAAAAGTAAAGCAGTTCTTTTGGAGTAGAATACCCTTCTACCGCACAAACTGTCAGCTACTTCCGCACGATCAGACTATTTCCGCAAAGAAGTCAATATGGGCAACCAGAACCTGCGCCAGCAAATTTTACTGACTGTTTTAGCTTGTGCGCTGGTCCTCCAAACTGAGAACCTTATTCTCATGTGTCAGGATTAATAAGAATTGGTCAGTGAATGCTACGATATCCTTTTATTTGGAAATATGATGAATAAACGTATTTAGTATACACCGTAATTGTGCATGTTAACGTACTCTGATATACTTTAGTATTGGTATATAGGAGGTGACACGCAAAAGCGAACTGTCCAATAGATATAGTTTCTCACAATCAACGAAAACTTATCCCAGTCCGCCATATGCATGTATGTGAACCATGCATTTTTACATGCTTCTATCGTTGACTACGTTCGCGTTACTTTCATGCTGTATTGACATTCCGCTTATCCTCTAAGTACCATTCCATATCGTATCTCATTTTTTTGCAAATTTTGGACATGTTCGCGTTCGCGTGTCACCTCCACAGATTTGGATCTCGATTAGTCAATGATATTAGGATCAGTTCATGTTAAACATGACGTCTACTAATAGATCACAAACTGCGACAGGCCTCTATAGAACAGATCAGTTAAATTCTCACCAGGCACTTCGTGAATCGACACTGAAGAGTAACATCACTTACACTTACGTTTTTGATGTTGAAAAATGAAAATTTCTAACCGAAAAATAGTATATGTAAAGAAACTCTTCATAATAGTGGTGTCTTAATTCTAATTATTTCTTCATGTGTGATGTTATAACATGGAAGTATTTTGTTAGGGTCGCATTTTCTAAATCGAGACCAGATTTGGGTTTTACCATCTCTACTGAAACGTAAATAAATATTTTCGTATTGACGTCTGTGTTTGTGTATGTCTACATACGTGCATGTCCAGAGAATCTTTGGTTAACGATAACTCACGTACAACTTTAGATTCAATTCAAATTTCGTACAAGTTTATGTTGACGTCGAGATGAAGCCTATTTTTGGTTCAAAACTGTTCGAGATACTGTAACTACACCAGTGCATTTCTGCGAAAATTTGACGTTTCACATGAATTTGACGTTTCACATGAATTTGACGTTTCACATGAATTTGATGTATCACATGAATTTGATGTATCACATGAATT